>MQRK01250102.1:31953-65721 GCA_001938485.1 Girardia tigrina
GTTCAGATGTCCCTTTCGCGGCTGTACAAAGTCCACGAATACAGCCAAAGGTATGCAGAACCATGGCTATACAACCCATGGGTGGTCGTTTCTCACAAGGAAGCCGAAAAGATCTCGGATACCGAAACTATCCGACCCCGTAGGAGGCCTATCGGGGGGCTGCTAGTGATTCTTTAGTTTGGGTGGACCCTCTAAAGAGCCTAGAGGCTCAATACCATTCGAAAGAGATGGGAGGCCCACATCGGAGAGAAGGCTTCAAAGTGTGAGCCAGACAGACATATTTCTACGTAGTATCCCTAGGAAACTAGAATGGGTTCGACTCCGTCTCTTGGCTAAAGTATCTGAAGCTGGACGATATCTCTGTCGATAGAATATTGTAGTACCAGTAGGCTTGCAATCTACTTACAAAGCTCTAGCTTACCTAATCATGGCGTCATGGCTGTGGGGAGTAGTAACGCTGCAGTCGAATAGTCAATTGAATCGCAATGATTTTTGATTTTTAATCTTGATGAGTGGTGTTGCGAATCCAGTTCGCTGGAGGATTTAATGCCCAGTTTGGGGGAGTGCTTTTTGAAGCCATAAGCGTCCCAAGCCTTCTAAAAGGCCTGGGACTTATTACCTTTAAAAGATGTGAGGTTTACATTGGAGAGACAAGTTGTCATCTAAAATACCAGATTAATGAGCACTCGCAAATGAGTCGATCGAGTAAGGTTTTTGACCATAAGTTATGTAGTAAGGATATAACCTTATTCCTTTCAAAAGATGAGTTTTCTGTTTTACAAAAGGGATTCGATTCACATTACAAACGGTAGTTTTGTGCATCTCTACAACCCAGACACTACAACCCATCAATTAACATTGAAAATGAGCAAGGTAAGAACATTTCATTACTTAAAATTTTTCTTTAAAATATTTATTGCCATTAATTTCCAATAATATTTTAATAAATTATAATATTTATGTTTATTTTTACTATTAATAATAATATACTTTTAAAATTATAAAAAAATATAATATAAAAAAAACAAGTTAAATATTCAAATATGCAAATATAAAATTTTCAAATATTGTTGATGACGATGTATGTTTAATGTATGTATGACGATCGAAACATGTTTAATAATTACCAATAAACAATTTATCACAATTTCTGTTTAGTTCCATTTACCAAATCAATTTCGATGTGCGTAAATTTCAATTTCGAAAGAATCATTAACATTGAATTGCGAGACATCTTCGTTCATATTAATTGATGCTGCATTGAAATTAAAATTCAATAATTTGATTTGAATTTTTAAATTTCGACATTTTTCACTAATAGATATATAATAGATATATAATAAATATAAATTCAATATCTATTTTTGAAAATTCCAAATAATATTTTGGTTTCCGTGATGGAACCTCAATTTGATAGAGTTGCAACTCGAGATTATTTGAGTTTAGCATATGTCGTTCAAAAATTGACACGGCCACTGATTTTTACTATATCGACCATGATTTCAAACATTCGGCCCGGCGGGATCAGCTGTATCAGCATCCCCCCAAAGACAAATCAAATACAATATGTTAGTTAATTATTTTTTAATATAGTTTTGTCTAAGTAAAATTTATTTAATATATTTATTTATCTATCATTTGTTAGGGCAAGTTAATAAACCAACAAATCATGTACGTTTATTAACTCGTTTTACAAATATTAATGATTGCATTTTTGTTCGTTATATCGAAATAAA
The DNA here is from genome assembly GCA_001938485.1 of Girardia tigrina. NCBI lineage: Eukaryota > Metazoa > Platyhelminthes > Tricladida > Dugesiidae > Girardia > Girardia tigrina. The sequence continues at coordinate 33,690 of MQRK01250102.1, forward strand.
TCAATTATTGTAAAAAATTCAAGTTGATGTTATTATAAACACCAATGTTGGTGGGAGCTTCTGAGTCGTTACAGGACCTCCATGGTTTAAATACTTAACCGTCACATCGTTCTAGATAAAATACCATAATTCAGACATTGTAATTAGATGATTATTTAATATTTGTAAATTATTTTGTTATTTTTAATTTTGCATATGTTTTTTTCGAAAAAAGTTTAAACTACGCTTTGATTAAAGAATTTCATAAATAAAAATCCGGAAATCTACTTAGAAGAAATAATAAGTTTTATTATTAATAAAATGTTCATAATTTAGATAAAGCTCAAATTAAATTTAAATATATTTTTCACTTATTATTATTTAAAGCAAAGTGAAAAGATAACTCAAATTATTTGGCCCTGTAATAAATTTTGATTCCAACTTTGTTTCCGCGTCGTTCCAACTTCTTTGATCTTTGATTAAACTATCCAATTCATTCTTTTTACATTTTCCGCTTGAATCCACCGCGCGGTTTATACGGTTCGTTAGAGGCTGATGAATTTAATTTAATTAATTAAATTTTATTCATCATAAAATTAGTAAAAGAAAAGTTTTTTTAGAATTATTATTCTTTAAATTTATCGACAGAATACAAAAGAAGGATTATAAAATTTTTAATTTCACTAGTAATTAAGATTTATTTGTCAGACGGCAAGGTATTTTATTGATGATTTTTAGGAATTGTTTTTAATGTTTTTAATATTTACAGATTTATTAACTCGTGAAAAATCTGTCTTTATATTTTGTATTTTTTATAAGTAAAAATTTTTTTAGAATAAGGACGTTTTTAAATACATAATCCTGAAAATCCATATATTATAACATTTTCCTGGTCAATGTGTTGTAAAAATGATTAAGTCGATGTGTCTACTTGCAGTATACATTAATCAAACAATTCAATTGTAAAGGGTGTCAAAATGACATCAATTATGAAGAGGTAATTAATGTTAGTTCGCTGATCAAAATGGAGTAACAGATTTGTCTTGGTCTGGAAACAGCCCTGAAAGGAATCAGATAGAGACAGCCTAGAACCTATTGAAACGTGAGGTTCGAAAACGAAATGTACTAAATAAGGCATTGAGGGAAACATGTCAGGAAATATGGTTTTCCTCCTCTACCATAAGTAACTTTTGTTCTTGTGTGCCTGAAAGCATGTACCACCGTGTGAAAGAACTTTGCACGCTAAGGGAGGTGACCCTTCCTATTGAAATAAATTATTCTCTATATTTTGCTCATTATGCTATTAAAACCGCTCCATTTTAGAATATGTAGTGACATTTTTTAATCTTGAAAAAAAAACTTTCTAAAGAAATTTTTTAAGAAATATTAATTATGAATTATCAAAAAGTAATAAATTGACTAGATCAGTTTGGGTCAGTACGGCATGTGTTTAAAATATTTAAGTGTTGGTGATAAACTAAATAATTATTTGAAAATATAATCACATTGTTCAAAATTATGGGTGAACTTCTCGCTTGTTAAAAAACAAGAATTGCTAGAACTCTAATAAATATATACGTAGCTTGTAAAATAATTACGTGAACTGAATTTCCAGGATCTTATATACTTTGACAACGCTGTTTGAGGTTGACCTTATGAAACCATTGCAACTGTTAGAACATATTGTTAAAATTTCGTTTATTTTTCCAACTATATTTTCCTCTCTTGAAAGATAAAAATTGATGAACAAACTCAAAATAAATGTTTTGGTGAAACTTGAGAAAAATAAGAAAGAAATGCATGAAATTCTGATGGCTGCTTATGGAGATAACGTAAAACTCTTTAGAAGTGGATCAATAGTTTTGTTAAAAGCCGCGAGGACTACAAGGAGGATGTTGCACAAGGATGACCGTCGACCTCTACTGTTGATGAAAGTCTCAATCGTGTACATTTAATTGTGCGTTTTGATTACCAATTCACTAAAAGAATGATTATTGATGATCTAAATTTGTGGAAATCATATTAACCCTTAATTCTACAAACCAATTGGAGTAGAAATAATTTTGTGGCAAAATCTTTCCCAAAGTGTCTTACGCCTGACAAAAAAGACTGATTGCTACATAACATGTACAAACGGCTCTCAGACTCCAGATTTTCTTCAAAGAATTATCATGGGCGAAGATTAATAGTTAAGAGTTAGGAATAAAATGCAAATATGAAACAATGGTTAAAAAACAATCGGTTAAAAAACAATGTCGAAAAAGTCGATTAAAAATCCAAATCATGGTAGTAATTTTAGTGCACATTCATGACGTTGGGCATCACGAATTTCTTTCTTAAGACCACCTCGAGCTTTTCAAGTGTTGAGCGGTCTTATGGCTTCATGTGTGACATTGAAGAATTCCTTCTGCAATTCGAAAATGTACCAACTAATTCTGCAGTTTTGTTTCGTGAATTTTGTACCTCTAATTCCCTAGCAACGATAAATAACCCTCCATATTCCTAAGACTTAACTCCGTGGGATTATTGTTTAATGATGACACGTTTTCTTTACTTACATATTATAAATATTGAAGTGGTTTTACTTTGATTATTTCGAATGTTTATTGAAGACTGCTTGTAGCGTTTTATCAATAAATATTAGTAAATCCACAGCTTGTAATGTAAGACCCTTCTGTAAAACCCTTTTCATCGTAAGTTTGTGATCATGATTAAAGGAAAATACTAATTTTTTGGAATGACTTACTCTTAGAAGTAACTTAATTAGCAAACTCAAATATGAAACAATGTTACATGACTTTGCCTAAGTATAACATAAATCGTTCGAAAACATTAGCTCAAATCAAGAGTGATTATCAAACGAAAAGATTACTCAAACTGGTGAACAAACGACCTTATCAGTATATTGAATTCTTCTAAAAGTCTAATGGTTTTTAATTACTTTTTCATAATAATAGTTCTATTTTTTCATAAAGATTGAAGGGAGTTCTACGAATTTTTAATATCAACCGCGAACTGTTGTCAGACCATTGCAGATGCGTAATTCGACTAATGGAACTTAACAGTAGGAAAAGATGTTTTGGCAAATGTAAACCACAAAATACGAAAATAAATTGACTTATAAATTCCTTTAAATGTTTAAATATTTTGGCGAAAAATTATAAAATAAAAGATATTTTGATTGTTGAAATATGCTAAATCTAAGGAATCAGGTTTTGGGGTCCATAGTCAATCGGTCCCAAGAATTAGATGAACATCGCATGGAAAGGTTTTCGAGGAAGCAAGGAAAATAAGGATTGAATTATTCTCTCTGTTTTGCTGAATAAAATAAAAAAAATCATCAATTGAATTATGCTACAGACGAATACTCTCGAAACAGTTATTTGTCTTTTTTCATTATTTTCCATAACAAAAAGTCTGATTAATTAGTATAATTGCACCAAATTATTGATGATGAGCTCGTAATTTAATCTCGATCGTTGTAAACAATTAATGAGTCTTTGCGATAATTTGATAGGGACTCATTTTTATAAACCATTTTACTAAACAAAATATGTGATTATTAAATCTTATAACGTAAATCAACCTTTATTAACTTGTATTTACCTTAAATAATTAGGGAGTTAATCTGCTTTCTTTCCATTGTAAGCTCTTTCAAATATATATTATGTATAATTTATCATTTTTATTAATAACAATGATAATAATCTCGAACTGAAACTAAGGGCAATGAAAATACCACTTGTTGGAGCCTTATAATTTTTTTTAAGAATCAAAAAAATTCAAAACAATTTGTAATTGGAATGTTATTTAGGGAGCCGACCAGGTGGTCTAAAAACAAATTGATCTAAATTTAAAAAATCAATATAAAACAATAAGTGAAATTAAAATTGTAAAAAATCCGACAAAGAATGGACTGTATTAATATTTTACATTATGAGCTACACCACGGATAAAATCTAAAATTTATAAGTCAGTCATTTCATCATTCAGTCTCTCTGCATAAACAACATATTTTTTTCCTTTCTGGCTGATGTCCACTTACAAATGGTTCACTTTTTAGTTTGTTTAGTGACTGTCCATTTTTGTTGCAGTGATAAACTTCAAATATAATTGAATGATTATAGAATACATGTTAAAGAAAGCCCCCATTCCATGCCCCACTATAATTGTTTGTATTAGGTAATCCTTCCATAATACTTCCATGGCAGTTCTACATCTTGATCTCGAGAGTAGGAGATCGTTATCCTTATCGTAATTTTAGACAAATTTATTTTAAACGGATTTATTTTAATCGACTTAAATTTCAGACAAATTTTTTGTTAAGTTAATTTATTTGTTTAGACCAGGTGACCTAAAGCCTGTATTCAGAGTCTTCAAGATATGTTGTACAGACCTTTGAAGGAAATTTCGAAAGTAAATTAAAACAACTACTAGAACTAAGTAGAAAATTTAATGAACTCCGTATATAGATTATAATTAAAAATAAATAACCAACATCGAACCTTGAAGACTAAAACTATGCAAAAAAATACAAAATCAGACAAATAATATATAAAACATCGTCCTTTTAACAATGGAGGTTGGGCAATGACTCTATCAACTATTAGGCTATTTTTTTCATATAATTACTTCATATTTATTATATTTATATTTTTTTTGTTTTGTTTGTTATGTGATTTTGGAAAACGACTTGTATCTATTTTCATCTATGAAATATTTTGTTGTCAAAGAAATTAATATAAAATAAAAAAATTATAAATTATAAATTAATAATTATTTTCACATGTTTAATAAGTGGAAATGAAACCTCTAAAAACACTTTTTTGTCAATCGCAATCAGAATAAAATTTTTAAATAATATATAACAAAATAATTACAACTGAAAACCAAAAAAGATATAATCTCTAATTGTCTTTGATAATATATATATAAAAAATACTTTTTAATGGATGAAATGCCGCTTTTTATGTTAAAATTTTTAAAAGACAACAAGTGTTACTGTAACTGGAAGTAATGCATTCATATTACCATTTTAATGTAGATCAAACGTATTGAAGAAGTACACCAGTGTACCAACGGTTATTACTGAGCACTAATTCAGTATCAAGGATGGATAGTTTGTATGGGCAACTAATGAGTTTCCTCAGTATATCCAAATAAAAAGGATAAGTGAAAAATACTTATATTTCATATGAAACGCAAAACAAAATATTCAATATTCAAAGTATCTAACGTTAATTTTTTGGAAATAGTTTTGTAATTTAATCGTATATAGTTTTTTTAATGTTGTATTTTCTCCTGTAGGATTGAATGGAGGTCGACCCAAGAGATAATTCCGATACGTAAAATCAATTTAGACTCCGGTTCTTCTTGTCGCACATCAACCTTGGCGAATTCCAATTTTTGTAATACAAGTAATATTCCCAAATATCTTTTTTAATTTCTTAATATTTTTTTAGTTTATAATTTATTATTGAATTCTCTTTGTGAAATTATCGACAGGCTTATTTTTTTTATTAAATTTATTATTACTACGGAAATTAAAGTATAATTTTAATTACAGGAATTATACCATTATTAAAAAAACGTTTTCACACTTCTTTGATCTTACAACTGAAAGAGCTTAACCTAAATTTTCATATTCTTTGATCTTTCAAATGAAAAAACTAAATCTTTTGTAAGAATTCTTGAGAATTAGAAATAAATTTGTTTTTGGTCTATATCACTTTTCTTTTCGCTCATATTCTCCGAAATATCTAAGTTTGAGTCATTATAAAAATGCATAAATAAAGATAAAAGTTTGATATAAACAAAGATAGGTTATATGTGCTTTGTGACTTATGTTTCTACAGTTACCATTATTATAAATGATTTTCTTTCAGTTTCTGTCAATTGTAATAATTAATTAAGTTAGGTTTTTCAAATTTCTTTTTGATTTTAAAATGAGGTTTTGATCTTTTCACTTTTTCAAATCAGAAATATTGTAAGGGCACAGATATTTTTTTGAGGAGCATAAAAAGTCTGTTACAACAAGTCACCTGATTTTCTCTCTAAGGAATGTTTAGGTGTTGTTGAAAAAATAATAGTTTACCTTATCTTATATTAGGAAGCATTTTGAGTACATCAAACGAATCTGGACACCAACGATTTCAATGAGATAAAGATCAGTGGTTCGAAGAAGCAATCCATGTCCGAATGTCTCCGAATAGATATACGGTGGCTTTTGTGGATAAAGCGTTAAACAGTGACTTCGTAAATCAAATTAATCACAGAGATCCCACTGTACATTGCTAGAATTATGTGAACTCCATAATTAGATCAGGCCTGATCCATTGAACAAGAGCAGATGTACCGAAACTAGTTAAGGATGGAGAGAGGCATCTACAATGACCAAAGGAGGGATGCTACAAGGAGTTTGCCGAGAAATATAGCTCAATATAAATGTCAGAAACGACCTTGTAGCGGTGGGTACTCCTGCCCAGACAGAAACAACACTCCTGGTGAATACAGAAGACACCAGACCTTTCCAATGTACATGTTGTAAAAAGACATAAAACAAACGGATAGCTAACGAGACATGCCAATGAGGATCACAAAGTAGACGAGTCGAAACTTTCAGAATCTCACCAAATCAATCATAGCAAATCAACCAAATCAATAACGCAAACATGAAAATCAACCAAAATACAAAAGGTATTTCAGAAACTGAACCTCAGGCTATCTCGGCGTTGGTGGAGGAAATGATCAACCTCGAAGAACCCAATCTCTCTTTTAGTATCACAGACGTATCACAAAGGGTACAGTTCAGATGTCACTTTCGCAGCAGGATAATGTTTAAAATACTCCCAAAAGCATGCAGAACCCTGGGTGGCTTTTTTACTGGGAAGCCTCAAAGATCTCTGAGACCGAAGCAATTTAAGCCCGTATTGAGCCTATTGAGGGACTGCTAGATAATCTTTAGTTTCGGTAGACCCTCTAATGTGCCCAGAGGCTCATTACCATTGAACGAGATTGAAGGTCCACATTAATAAGCAATTATCCCATGTCAAAATATTTTTTTTTACATTTTCACTTTGAACATATTAAATATACTAAAGAATTCTCCAAAGAACTCTTTATATGCTTCGAAATCTACTGTAAAGTTTCAACCCAAAACTTTAGAATTTTTTAAAAGGAAAATGTTAAAGAACTGTTTTTGTAATTAAAGCACTTTATGTTTTGATGATTGCCATTCTCTATAATAAACTCATTGTCACTCCATCTATGAACTTATATAATTTAATATTGAACATAACTTATACAAACTATGTGGCAAAAATTAATAAATCTCACATCACCTAAAGCTTCAGACTCAATATTTTATAAAATAAATAATTCTTTCATGACTTTCAGTCTCATGAATTGGAGCAGTAACGAACAAACTAGATACATCAACTAATACCGTCCACTCATCTTCACTCTTCACAGACTGATATAAGATAATATCTTTCAATTCTAAACTAATCTTTGACTCTAGCTCATTTCAAGTCAGAGCTTACGAGAATACATCTAGAATTTCCTCAACTCTATAGTGAACTGTTTCTATCATTGGCAAAACCAGTCGTATAGAACAACCACTGTAATGCGCAACAATGTTAATGAGCATTCTAAGACAAGTCGACAGACTAAAATTTAGGATGAGTGAGGAGTTATAATATAGAGCAAGTTTTGTAATGATGGTTTCGCCGCAGAACCAGCGGAACGAAGATGGTAAAATAACTGACGCACGAGGATATTGTCGAAAGAATCTCTTGCCAAAATGTTTGCCTCCTTCAATCAATAATCTCCCGTGTTTGAAATTAAAAAATGTTTCTCTTAATTTTGTCAACTTAATCTCAAAATTCAGTTGCCAAGCATTAATAAATTCGAATGATCTTTCTATAATTGACATAATTATGTGCATTATAAAACACATTTGAGAAAGATGTCTCTTTTGTCTTCCTCGAACTCAAGGAATCCAGCACGTCACTATTTGCACTTGTGTATCAACATGAAGAATTTCAGCAACAAACAAGAAAATCCGACAGTTTCTGTATAGACGACGGTGACATCATGCTTCTTTTATTATATAAGCGCACATAAATTACAAATAGTAAATATTTTATTAAAATAATAATAATAAATAAATATAAAAGCCGATTCATAAAATCAAATGAAAATATTTTTTAAAAACGGTGAAAATTTGTGGGTACAAAAATAGTATTTCAGCAATAGTACACATCGATGGCGCCTCGGTGGACCCTGGACTGACACCTTGTCAAGAATCTCCCGGTTTCCTGTTCGAAATAAAGAGGCTGGAGGGAACGATCTTTGAAAACAACAGATAAACAGAATTTCCTGATTAAAAAATTAATTGAATTAATTAACATTTAAAACTCAGTTTTTGTGATATGAAAAAAATGAAAGAAAAATATATTACGTTATTAAAACGAATCTAATAATAATTTTATAAATATTATTTACTATTCTTACAACATATATATAGAAAAAAATAAAACAATTTATGAGAACAAAAAAATTAATATTACTCAATTATAAAGAGAAAATAAATTAAATAATTAAAACTAAATGGATAAAATTAAATTATTTAAATTCTTTATTCTTGCCAGATTTTTAGCATTATTTAATATTGATAGAATTTTAATAACCGAGTTTTTTTCTGTCTCTTTTTGTTACTATTTTTGTTGCTGAAATTAAACTATTTTATTATTAAAATAATTTTAAAATCAAAATTGAGAATAAATTCATGAAACGAATTTGGTGTCTCCTGTTACAAAAAATATGTTACAAAAATTTGGAGTATACCATGGAAAATTATTTAATTGTGTGAAAAGTTTTGGGCATATTTCTAAATTTCATTCTTTTATATCTAATATTTGTTTTGTATTTTCCTTCTCCCGGAAATTATATATATATATATACATATATATCGAATTTTGAATTGGAATATTGAATCAGACCGTGAAGTGATGGTTTTATTTGATATAGTAAATCATCTTTTCACCAATATTCCATTTAATGAAACCATTAATTTATGCGTTAAATTATGGGATAATTTGGTAGAAGATAAAACTAAGTCATTGAGTAGTAAAGCATTAAGAGAATTATTGGAATTCAGTACTATAAACGTACCATTTAGTTTTAATGATGAATAGTTTATGAAAACTGATGGAATCGCTATGGGTTCACCTTTAGCGCCTTTGATGGCCTCTATCTTTTTGCATAATTTAGAACAAAAGATCAATAATTTTAATGGTGATTTTAACCTTTTTTTTAATAATTTTAACCTTTATTTTATACGAGATATGTTGATGACACTTTTCTTATTTAAAGATGAAGATAATGTCTCACGCTTTTTAGAGTTTGTAAATGGTCTTCATCCTAATATCAAGTTTACCTTTGAAATGGAAAATACTAATATACTATCATTTTAGATGTACTAATTGAAAGAATTAAAGATAAATATCAGACTCGAATATATCGAAAACCAACTAATACCGGTTTGTACAGTTGTCCAATAGGAACATGATTAAAGGTTTGGTACATAGAGTCTGGGGTTTAACATCAACCTTTGAGATATTTGATAATGAAGTTGATGAACTTCATAATAGTCTTTCCAAAAAATGGATTTAATAAAAAGTATTTAAATAAAATCATAAAAAATACTGTTGAATCCATTTATTTAAAATCAAATAATACATCAAATATAACTTCGGGAAATGACATTGATAATCAAATGACTATCAATCTAAAATTACCGTACTCAGATAGAGCAAAAGAGTTCAAACGATTTTTAGAACATCGAAAACCTGTTGGCTTAAAATTGAGAGTAATCTTTGTAACTAATAAATGGCGGAACTATTTTTCCACCAAATCAAAAACTCCTTTGTGACTTAAGGCAAATCTAGTTTATCAATTTAAATGTCACAAGTGTGAATCCTTGTACATTGGAGAGACAAGTCGTCATCTCCGCACTAGAATTGCTGAACATACTCAATCGAGTAGAAATAGTTCGATATTGAGCCATATTAAAAGATGTAAAGGTAATCTTATGGATTACAATAAAGATTTTAAAGTGATTTTAAATAATTTTGACACAAATTATGAAAGGATTATTGCCGAAGCATTGTTAGTAAAGCATCATAAATCATGCTTAAACGTGCAAGGTGATTCATCTAATCATAATAAAGTTTTTTAAATATCATTAAAAAAAATTTTTTAATAAAAAAGCATGTTTTTGAGACGTATGATGTTTTTCAACTATATAAATAGTAATTAATCACTTTATTTCATTGCACTGAAGATGCCGAAATGGTGAAACTCGTATTTATTGTCAATAAATTTAATATTCAAAAATGGCCTTTGTTTGCATTATTATTAAAAATGCCATTATCAGTTCTAGATAATATATTGATATATATATAATTTGAAATTAATTTATCTACTGTTCGACTGCCTATGGTATTTTTATTCTACGTAATTATAATATCAACTTAGAATAGATAGGGAGACTTTAAAATTAAGATTCTTATTTCAAATCATTTCTGTTTAATTTTATCTAATATTTCAATTTTTCGCAAATTTATTATATTTGATAATTTTATTTTACTATTTCGAATTTTTATTTAATTTTTTTACAAACTAAAAATTATGTAAATTTTTATTATTGATTTTTTTATATATATTATTAAAAATGAAATTTAAGGTTGTTTCATTATTTTGATCAACCAGAATTCCAACATTTAATCTTGATCATTTATATTATATTATTTATATAATGAAATGTATAAATGGTAATCAATTATTTCATTCTATTTTTTTATTATGTAAGTCAAAGAGAAAAAATAAAATGAAAAAATTGTAATTTAATTCTGTGTTGTCAGATTATATTTCATTAAATCTGTTGAAAGTAATAATAAACTAAGTTCCTTGATAAATCTGAATGGATATTCTAAATCTTTTCTTGAAACATTAATTAATTATCTTTTCCTTCGTTAAAGAAATTTTGTAAGATTTTAGTGTCACCGGGGCTTTAAGATAAAAGAAATCTTACTTTTAAACATTACAAAATCATCGCAGCTGAATATATAGTTAATAAATTACATATTTCTAATTTTAAAGTATTTTTATTATTATTTTTAAATTTAATAATTTTAAATTAGTCCTTAATTTATGAAAAAAATGAAAGATAATTTACGCCAATTTTCATTGTAGCTATTAAATGCCACATAATTTGGTATTTTTAAAACTCGAGAGTAAGTCAATGTAACACTTTGAATTATATTTTCTAACTTATAGTTTAAATGAAATTTAAATCTAGTTCAAAGGATGAGTAAAGAATAATATAATATCAGTAAAAACGAGATGGACCGATTTCATCAATTGTTTAGATTTTATAAAAAAATATTATAATGAAAATTATAAATTTCAGAAATCTCAATTCAAGTGTCAACCAGTAAAGTATGACTTATACAATCGACCATAGTTAATATCACTATTTGGCTTGCCTCTATATTACTGAATTAAGAACAAACATTTGTAAAGCATGTCAAGCTACATCTAAAATTTAGATTACGTAATTGGATCATGGAATAAAATTATTTATTACATGACTTTATTACATTCCATTTTTGTCTAATTTCAAACGTGTTTAATATCATGGTTCTTATTTTTTGTCGGGAAAGACCGATTAAAAGGTATATCATGAATACCATGTAGCATGGTATCAAATGTGTTTTGAGATTTTCTAACACTACAATCTTTTGCTACTTTGTTTGAAATTTTTTATTCATACTTATAATTAATTGTTTTAGTCTTCACTTATTCAAACGCTTTTTATTTACTCAAAATTTAATTGTAAGCACAGTTTCAAAAAACATTAATGTTTTTTTTATTTTTTGTATTGATATATCTTCAATATAGCGTTACGTGTTATTGATAAACATGGATTTTATTTCTTCTTTCAAAAGCACTGTTTCCAGCAAACATGAAGTAACCGAGTTCAACTGTATGTTGCTTTAAAACATTTTATTAACAGTAAACAGATATTTTATGTCACAAAATATTTTTACCATCTCACATACAAAATTAACACATCATAGAAACTGTTCTTTTATCTATTAAGCTTGATTGAATTAAAATAAGGAAAAAATCTAAAATAAGCTAAAAATCAGCATTCAGAGTTAATTTAAAAATTAATTGTGAAACGTATTCAATAATATGATTACTTTTAAAAGATTTTATATAAAATAAATAAAATAATTTATAAAAAAAATAATTTGACTTTGAATTTTTGATCTTAAAATTAAATTTTCATTAATGAAAAATAGTAAAATTTCAAAAATGTAAATATTTTAAAATTAGAGAAATTAAATTTTAAAAAGAAAAAGAATAAAAAGTCTAATTTCTATGATTCATTTTTTTAAGACAAAAAGATATAAAAATAATTTATATATTCCTAATTTTGTATTTACTTACTTGATGTAACACTCTTATCTAATCGAAATATTATTATTGGTTTGTTTAAATTTAATTTCTTTATTAAAATTTTTTAAAAAATGAAATAAAATTCTTTTTATTTTTAAGTATCGTAAAAACAAATTTAAACATTTAAATAACATTTTAAACCAAGTACTTTTCGGTAAACAGTTTTATGAAAAGAGAAAAATCTTTTTAAAATCAAAATGATTAATTGAATTTTAAATTTTTTTTTAAATATTTCTAAAAACAAACAAAGCCAATTTAATATTCCTTGCCTTCATCTCCAATTGCAAACAAATGATATTTCTTTTTGAAAAAATTTTCTATATATCCCGCTTTACTAAAACAATGTTTTGACTTTTTTCTAGGCAACTACTTTTAAATGATTGGTTTTTATTTTTCATTAAAAGAAATTTTGGCTTTTTTGGGTTTTCTTCTGAAGCCCAGCCTAATGATCTTTAAATCTTTAAAAATAAATCTTTAAAACAATAATTGCAAAAAACACATTTCAAAAATCTTTTCTTGATTAGAAGAAGAATGGAAGAACAACGTCAATTTCTCTTAATTTTTTATTACAAATAAAATTATATTTCGTAAAATAAAAAAAAATATAGAAAAAATAAAAAAATAAAATAATAAAAAAATATTCAATAAGTATAATAAAAAAATATTAAAAAGCTAGAAATCATCAAAGTTCTCACGTGTAACTTATCTGAACACTAATTTTAGCATTAAATTTTCTCAAAATTCCCACTCGGTGTAAATCAGGCACAATAAATGTGACTTTTGAGCAGTTTCGCGGTGCCGGCTTCTCTAAAACAATAAAATTATTTTATGTCGTACAAAAATAATAAATCAACTGAATAATTTCATGTTTTCGTAGAATTAGTGACTGAAAATAGCACGAATTCGTAATTATACCCGTTTGAATTACGTAACCGCATTTGACCTTGACTAATTAATAAATATTAAAACAAAAAATATTTTCATTCTTATTTATCGACAAATTTTCAAATTTTCTTAAACAAAAAAATAACAATTTTTTAATTATAATTGTGAGAAAAAAATGAAATGTGTAAGTATGACATTTAGATTTTTATGTCGAATTCAGAATTGAAAGTTGATTAAATTTTTGTTAACTGGTTATTCGAACATAATTAAAATTTCTAAAAATTAATGTAAATTTTAATTGATGGATTAATAGATACGTTAAATTGTAAAAATAAATAATTTGGTATATTCGATAAAATAAGTAATTAAATAGCAAAAATTATGTAATAATAAAAGTTTAAATATATAATATTTTAAGATATTTCTCTATTTTTAATAAAGTTTAAATTAAAAATAAATTGCACAGTTAAATAAAAAAGTTCAAAAATTTTAAGATTTCAAAATTAATAAAGGAATACAATTTGATCGAATAATCATTATTAAGAAAATCACAAAATATAAATATGATTTCACCAACTAGAATACAGACTAGGGAAAAATTTTCCGTGCACAATCACGTAGACAACTGTCCTTTTTCTAATAATAAATGTTACAAAAATAATTGTCATTGTTCTTAACATTATAAAATTATTTATTGATATAAAATTATCTCGTTATTATATTTATATTAAATTACTATTTAAATTATTATTTATGTTTTTTAGACTATTATTTATATTATACGCTTGACTACATTAAGTAGCCAAGCGAAATTAAAAATTAATTATTAATAATATTAATTGCTTGACTACCTTATGTAGTCAAGCCAAATTTAAATTTAATTTTAAAATGTTATATCGATTAATTTATAATTGATCATAATTTAATTCAAAATTATATAATTTTATGTCAGAGATTAAATTTGTTGTTTTGTCGTCGGGATTGAATTTGCTTTTTGACAACTAATTTTTTTGGATTGACAAATATTGACATTTATTTATCAACGTGATTTGAACATTTCATCTCCCTCCATCCAAGAAAAGACCCATAAGTTATTTGTTTACGTATTTATCGACGTGATTTGAACATTTCATTTCTATCAATCCAAGAGAAGATCCACAAATTATTTTGTTATTTTTGTTGGCATATGTATTTACGGAAACTGATTTCTCGTAAGCGTTAAGTAATTAGTACTAATTACTATCTAACTTTGTTTTCGATATTTGAATTATAAATTTATTATCATATTTCCTTTTGATTATTTTGTAAACGTAATTTAAAATATAAAACTTTAAGGGAGAGTTGATTTACAATAAGGATAACATCTGCGTTATCCAATTAACATCAATTCTTTTTTCGTTTTGTACATTAACAATAATTTTATTCTAATTATTTATTAGAACTATTATATAATTAAAAATGATCTTATTGTTAATTAAAATCTTTTACAGAAATATTGCTTTATGAAACTGCGGATTTTGAAAGAAAATTCCAAAGATAAAAACCATGTTTTTTCTAATATTTATGGGAAAAAAATAAGATTTTTTACAGTAATAATTCCAAATATATATTACTTGATTGAAAATTAAGTTTCATAAAAAAAACTTTTAAAATGTAATGTTAAAATGAATTAGATCTAAAATTAATATATTTTATAAATATAATAATGATAAATACTAACATGAATTGAATAAAAAGGATTCAATCAAATTTCAGTTAACACTTATTATTAATATTACAAAAATAAACTTATCTTTAAATAATATCCATTATTTAGCATAAATGTTTGTGAAAAAATAAATTTCAAGTAAAAATTATTAGGGTGATTCAAAAGTTTTTTTCGTTTTCCAGTCATATTTTCAAAATAACAAAGCATGTAAACAGAACAAATTTATTCTTTGAAATACAAGCCATAATTTTCGATGGTCTTCAACCATCTTTTATCTAGTTGATCGATTCAATGGGTATTCTACTCTGTCGTTTTAGAAGCAAAAAAATAGCGTTATCCTTGTTCGACCTCTTTTATTGAATTGAACTGCCGCCCTTTGAGAAAATATGCCATTGCCCGAAAGAGGTGATAGTCGCTGGACGCAAGGTGGGGGCTATAGTCATGGTGGAGAAAATCTTCAATATGTTGCAGTTTTTACACTTACCAGGATTCAGCAGTGTGTGCTGGAGCGTTGTCTTCTTGTAGAAGAACTCCACTGTAATTGACTAATCCCGGGTAACGCTCACAGAGAATGACGTAGACTCTGTCCAGCTGAGGAAGTAGGGCATTCTCCCTCAGACCCCCCGGGGGGGAGGCCGTTACCATGGCAACGGTTAAAAGTTACCGCGGTTACCATGGCAACGGTCACGATCACCCTAGCAACCGTCACGGTTACATACCAACGGTTCCGGTTCACTTGGAAACGCTTTTCATTGGTTCCTGGTTCCATAGCAACGGTCGCGATCACCCTAGCAACTGTCACGACCCTTTCGAGCACAAATATTTTTGAAAGCTCCTGAGCCCCCAGTGGTTATTAAGGGTTAACCACAACCCAATATCTATTTTAGGATTTACTTACATTTACCTATGTGACGGGTCGGACGTCTCTTCTCTTCGATATCTGCCTGGCAGTGCCGAGTTTGAAGGACCTTCGGGTTCTAGTAAATATGGGATGAGCTATGGGCCCCCCACCTAGCAAAGCGTCGCTCGGAGATGATATAAAGACTACACTACAGATCGAAGTCGTTATCTGTACGGTGAATCCGGAGGTTATAGTATTGCTCCATGCGCCATTTTACATGACTAGTAGGGGCTATTCTCCGTGCTGGGACGTACTCACTGCGCAGGCCAAGTTCCCTTCCCCGTATCATTCGTATCTTCTAATACTCAACGGTTGGGTTATCTTGAGTCCTGCCATCTTCCGCTCTTTCAAACCAGCCGAAGGAGGTTCCGATGACAGTTTTGCCACGCTTCTTCGAGACCAGAGGCATCACGGACCTCTGGCACCTACCCAGTGTTTGACGTTACATACGATGCATTCCACGCCGGTTTGCAAAGTTTGCAAATCAGCCCAGCCATCTTACACCCTTGAGCACATATCAATAAAGGTATAGGATTACCGGATCTACTCTGTTTTCCGTTGATTAGCAGTGACTCAATTAAAATACCGGTAGCAGCAAGTCCCAATTAATTAGGACCTTTAAAAAAAAGCGTTGTTACCTACTGCCGTTCAATTTCAACATTGTAGAGGGAACTGACCGCTTAACGTTCCTAGTTCAGTTCATGAATCATCGCAAGCTTCGATAGATCAGATCAGTAAATACCTCAATCATTTAAAAAAATGCTAATGCGGGCAAAACAAAACTTTTCAATATGCTCACACTGGCTGATCAAGATTTTCACTGACCGAAAAAAAAATCAATCTATCTCCCCAATATGACAATCCACTATCCGGGGACACTCCTTGAAAGTACTAGTTTCTTCTGGCTTGTGCAATGTATACCCTTGACAGACTAGAAACCCCAGCCTGTCGGCACAGGAGGGTGTTAAAAGAAATCGTTTCTAGTTGTCTGAACACGACCCAAATCATGTACAACAACAAAACATTTCAAGGTTGTACTTCTTCAGGAAGAGTATATCAGTGAAGTTCACATGTCATGCTCCGGATTTTTTACGAAATATAATTTCTTCTCCTTTGCTGACTACCGAGTTAAATTAAAGCAACACAGTGTTCATGTGTCCTTCGATCGCGGTTTGTGTAAGTCGTTCTACAACGATTTTTTGTGCCAACACGTAAACCATATAATATGATTTAAACATCTATACTATTTTCATAGTACAGTTAGAGTTCATACATATGGACTAGGCCCACATCCATTGGTAAAGGAATCCCAACAGATAAATTAACACCTCTTGTTAGGAGGGCGGCAGATCAAATATTAGCAGGCTAATATATCAGACATTTAAAAATCCTGGGCTCTTCCATCATGAAAATTGCAGTTCTTAATAGAAAACTGCGGGTGTCACCTATCCCATGAAATCCCACACCTATCGTTGAGAAACGAGGCTGCGAGATATCATTTATCTGTACGGTAAAACTTTTTGCACTGTTTAGTATATCGTATATGAGACTTATGGCACTGCGGAATATAATTACAGGTTTCAGTCCTGTGAAACTTACGGCAATGTGAAACTTATGGCAAAACGTTATTCTTAGAAGTGTTTCTTGTGTGCTACTGACGCACGACTTATCTGCACCGCGGCATATTGATAACCAGTTCCTCCTTATTAGTCTTACATTATTATGCCATTTACAATTATTTTAGCAAGATTTATACCTATATCGTAAGGATTATATAGGTATCGTTAATTTATATTCGTTGTAAACCCATCTTACATCGCATCATTAGCCATGAACCTCTAGTTTAAAGCAACAAAATTCGGATACTTAATTTAAATAACTCAATCGCATTCCCTTAAATGGATAAACCCTTAATAGTGGATAGATAGAATTCAATTACATCCGCTCGAATAAATATTTACAAAATCCACACCAGATCGAAGATTTGGATTTTATTTTAGTATTATTTTCGTAACTAATGTTGGAAGAAAGTTCTTATTATTATTTTATTCGATTCATTATTACTTTCTCGTCTTGAACCCTAATAAAGTTTTCAATAAAATTCCTCAATAAAATTTGCGGTGAAACTTTTAACAAAATCAAAAAACAAACTTTGTGTCAATAAAATTATCAAAAGAATTATCAAAATTATCGAAATAAATCAAAACTATCGTGTAATTCAAATCGATTAATTTAACGAATAAATCTGAATACTAATTCTAAAATCATATAAGTCCTTAGTGGTGATTCTTAGTAAGCTTAAAATATCGCTTAAATATTGCTTAAAATCATTTAACACTGGAATAAAAGAAAATAGAAAAATAAAATGATATTTGTTTTAGTATATTAGTTATATCTCAAGGTCATACTAAGGATTCGAACATTAACCGTTAATTTCTGGTAGGTCGGGACTCCCTTGACCGACCGTCAGATCGTTCGGCCGATATAAACCGGGGCTTCCATTCTGGCGAGGACCGACTCAACGTGGTCGACCTGATTAAACGCTCCGAGGGAGATTGACCTTGCGTCGATGATCACCGAGACCATGTGGTCCCCTTCTGTCTCCGACAGCTCCGGAATTGTGAATTCAGTTGGGACATTTACGGCGAAGGTTGACGGCGGCTACGACGGGCGCTAATTACTTTTAATACGAGAAAGGTAATTTATTCCTGTAGTGGTTCAATTAACATGGTACTTGTGATTGATTATGGGAGACATTGGGCGATTCATGAAGTATTGTACCATGGTAAACAACACACATATATAATATGGGTTTCATATATATACGAAAAAGTCAATTTTTTGAGCACTTTTTTGATAATTTCAGAAATGTTCGAAAAAATCGATTTATCAGCACTTTTCAAAAATTTTTATGTGGAATCTGAATGTACGTATGGGGGTTACAATTCAAGTGCATGAGCACATCTTTGATATTCTGCTTCCTTGTACCTCTAAAATCAATGTGCACTTTGTGTAAATTTGAGCATTATGTTAATTATAGGGAAAAGTAATCAATATATGAAAATTTGAATTGCACATTCAAATAGAGAATCAAAATGTGCATCAAACATATGATATCGATTTTTGACATTGGTACTTTTAAAAAATTTTATGTATTGATTTTTACACTTTTACATATGTAGAACTTGAAAAGCACTGTGCTAGCACATTATAAATGTGCGGCAAAATGTGCACTATTGATTAGAACTTTAAAATATCGATTGGCACCTCTGGGCACTATGCAGTGATCGATTAGCACTTTTTGCTACGGTCCTTAGTGATGGTGTCGTGGTTGCTATGGATACGGGAACCTTTACCATGGTTACAACCGCGTTGAATCATTGTATCCGTTGCTAAAGAAAAACGTCCTTGGTTACCGTTGCTGCCCAAGGCTATGGTAACCATGACCTTGGTTACCGTCACCAAGTGAACCGGAACCGTTGCTACCTAGGCTATGGTGATCGTGACCGTTGCTAGGGTGATCGCGACCGTTGCTAAGGTACCAAGGACTAATCAGAAGTGTTTTTAGATAATCGCGACCGTTGCTATGGAACCAGGAACCAATGAGAAGCGTTTCCAAGTGAACCGGAACCGTTGCTAAGGAACCGGGAACCAATCAGAAGCGTTTCCAAGTGAACCGGAACCGTTGCTATGGTAACCATGACCGTTGCTAGGGTGATCGCGACCGTTGCTATGGTAACCGCGGTAACTGCTAACCGTTGCCATGGTATCGGCTTCCCCCCCCAGGGGGGTTGGGAGGAGAATGCCCATTTTGCCCCTACTTACTGAGTGTAGAATTTGGCATTCACAGTACTCCCCTCCGAAACTAGCTCGAAGTGTATCACCTCTTCGGAATTCAACCATACACAGAGCATAACTTTGCAATCTAAGCGTCCTTGTTTAACCATGAATTAGATGGGCATTATAGGCTAGAGCCACTGATTCTTCTTGTTTATATTTACGGAAAAAAATCCACTTTTCATCCCACGTCATAATCCTTCTGAAGAAGCGTATGTCACGGGGGTGAGCAAACAATTCTTTTCAGAGATCAACTCATTGTTGTGCTTGAGTGGCTATCAGTTCCTGAGGAATTTGTCAACACCGTCTATTGACAAAATCAAGCTGATGAAGATGACGATGAATAGTTGGTTGTGAAGGCCCAAGCTCTGCTAATAATCTCCGCGTGCTGGTTCAGGGCTACTCCTCCACAGCTTGACGTAGCATGTCATCATCAACAACATATGGTCGCCCAGAGCGAGGTTGGTCTTCCAAATTGACGTTACTTGAGAAGCGCTTGAATCACAATTGTGACACACGAACACTGACCGTACCTTCGCCTTCTAACTCATATATTTCCCGGAAATATTGTATAAATATTCCCGGACCGCAGCAGCTGGTTGAAGCTTTTTTTTCAGTAATGTCACAAAAGGACTAGAATTTCATATTTTCTACTCTCCATAATCTGATAACGGTAAACAAACAAAGGTTCAATGAATAAATCAGCACTATACAAGGAGATTCCTCCTGCAATACCATAATAAATAATATAAAAATCAATAATCCCAAAATAGAATATTCATGTAAAATATCTGTCGCAATGCAAGACATAGAGAACAGAAAAAGCTTTTTAAACACTCTAGTACTTAAACTTCTTTAATTTATTTGCTAGTGCTTTAATAAAGAATGACTACATATACAAACTGATAATTCAGACAAATGAAAGACTAAACTAGAAATAATGAAAACTTGAATAACTACAATTGATCTGAGGATTAAACGAAATTAAACAAAAACTAATTAAATATAACTGATCAATGGAAGATACAATAGGGGTTCGATATATTTTCAGAGTTTCAGTTTATTTTACTCTATTTACACTACTTTAGCAATAAATCATTTTTGTTTTCTCAGTTATTTGACTTATGGCTTTACTAATTTTGACGCTTTAATAAATAAATTTTCTCATATGATAAATTAGCAAAGTTATTAAGAATAAATAAATATCCTCTGTCATAAGTCATCTCCATCTCTTCTTGAGAAAATTCACGAAAACTGTCTTCAAATTTTAGCTCTGTTGTAATTAATACTGTGTTGATATTCTAGGTAAATAATAAACATTTTCGTAAACAACATGAAGTTATTATTCTGTCGACATTCAATTAATTATGATATTTTGATTTTTGAATAATATTAATTTTTAAAACTTATTTTACAATAAAATAATTTTACAAATTCACATTATAGTCATAAACGAATCTTATTTATATTTTACTACTTATGATTAAAAGAAAACAAACTATAAGAAGAAAAAAGTTTGGAAGGCCAACAAGAGAAGTAAAATAGATCAAACACAATAATTGAAAAAGATCAGACAAGATTATTTAAATTTTTTTAAACCAACGGTGTTCTTTTTGAATCAACGTCGCTTAAAAGAAATTTCCCAAAATATTCCTAACTGAATTAAAGAACAATGAAAAAAATAACAGTAAAATTCATTAAATGTTTCTTTCTAGATAGAACTTCTTCAGTCGTTTATTATTTTAATTTAAAATAATGATATAATTAAACTTTAATATGTTAATATTTAAAAGACGTTTTCGGTTTTGTTATTTATTTAACCCTAATGTGGCCGAAACTATTTCCTTTAGAAAAAATGAATTTTTGACATTAATTCTGGTTTATTATATCTAAATAACTTGTTCTACATTAAAAAATATTTTTTTTGTTTCATACGGTCTTTTTGTAATAGGGTGTCCTTTTAAAAGGACGGTGGCAACATAAGCTACACTTGGGAACTGTCAAATTGATGTAAAAAATATTTGAGCAGTGTTCTTTTAAAAGGACGGTGGCCCCATTCGGGTTAACATTCATAATTTTATTAACCATATGAAAGGTGTAGCTAATTTGATCAAATATACCGATGAACTTCTTTAAAAAATAGTTTTAATAAATTAATAAAGTAATTTAACGGCTAATAATAACTTTATATACCTTAGCACGAAATAATACGAATAAAAAGGTTACAAGATCACCAAGAAGAAAGGTTCTGAAAGTCTGAGCTGACTAAAAAACATATGAGCTACTTTTAATTTATTACCAACCGAAATTGATAACAGTTAAAACGAGAAATTAGAGTAATATAGTAAAATATCGTCGATTATTCCTTAAAAATAATTGTTAATTGGCTTGATTGTCCTAAAAGATCCTAATATGGTGAACAAAACTCAGACCTTTCACGTTCCTGGAGTATGTCATAGAACACGTTGGATGGCGAAAATTATCTACTGTTTGAAAATTTACCTTCTTTCCTAAACTGCTATTTCGAAGAATCTGATACAACGTCTGCGAGATTTCAAGGTGTTCGGGGTTAAAGTGTATCTCAAATACTGGTTTAACTACCTTTCAAAAAAAACAAAAAACATATAAAATTTCATGAGAAAAATAATTGAAATCTTCAAAGAAAAAAAAGAAGAAAAAATAAATACTTCAATAATAAATTATCGAGAGAAAAATAAGAATCCATAAGATTATTATTTCTATCAAGACAATAAAGAACCCGAGTTATTTTATTTGCGATAGAAAAGTAAAAAACATTTTCGCCATTGACAGAAGAAATACCTTAGCAAAAATATGTTAATGTCATCAAAACTATTATTGTTTTAATTTGAACTATTAAGTTATAATTTTTATTTATTTATATTTATTTAAGAAATTTATTAGTAAACACCATTTATGGAATTTTTTCTTATTAGCTTAAATAATTATGTTTTATTTATTAAATGATATTATATAAATTACAAAATATTTAATAAAATAATCATGAATGGAAAGAAAATTTTTAATTATAAAAATGTCAATTTTGATTTTCCTTAGAAAAGTAATGGGTGTGGTGCCGTATAGATAGAAGAGCCTGGCCTTTCTTTCTTGAAACGAATTCAAGAGAATGGTAGGAAAAATAATGAAGTAGTAGCTATATAAAATTAAAGTAATAGCGTTTATGCCATTGTCATTGTTTAAAATTTCAGAAGTCATATTTAAAACAAAAAAATATTAATGAAAATAATACGCATATTTAAAAAAGTTTCTAATTAATTTAATAATTTCGCCAAAATCCATTTATTTAATTTTCTTTGAATTTAATCATAAAATTATTAAATTTTAATTTACAACAAGCATTTTATTTTAAAACATTATTTCGTAAAAGTATTAAAAATTTTAATCCGTTTATAATTTATTTTGAAATTCTTATTAAAACTTTTATCAATTATTTTCTTATTAAAATATATCAATTGTTATTAATGTAAACATTTTTTTGGTTTTATATAATTTTTTAATTTCTGTTTATTTTAGTTTAAAAACATTTTTAACTTTTGAAATTTTATAACTTTTTGTATTTATTTATTTTTGCAAAATTTTTAAATTAAAAAACAAAATCCATAAATTATTTGGCGAAGTGAAAATTTTAACTAACTCCTCATAGTTCTAAACATATGTAAATAAAAAATTTCATATTAAAATATATAATTTCTGGGTTCTGTGTAAAGTTTGAACATTTAAGAGTGTCAAAAGGAATAAACTTTTTGCTAGAACCACTATGAGATCAATTTGACCCTTTTTTCCAGTGAAACGTTTAAAAAGCATATCTATTTTGGTCTGTGACTTAAATTAACTTTTGAAAATTTATACGGAAATAATAAAAGTCGTAGATTGACAGAAACATACTTTTATAATGCTTCTTCATATACTGAAAGAACACTACTGACCAACATGGGGGTTCCACTATTAATCAGATCAAGCTTTTCTAAATCAATGTTTGGACGGAAATTTCAGGCAGCCTATTAAGAATTACTTTTGAATGATCTCACTTAACAAATTAGAACCTCATATTTTATCATTTATTCACAGGTTAACCCGAATGGGGCCACCGTCCTTTTAAAAGAACACTGCTCAAATATTTTTTACATCAATTTGACGACTTCCCAAGTGTAGCTTATGTTGCCACCGTCCTTTTAAAAGGACACCCTATTACAAAAAGACCGTATGAAACAAAAAAATATTTTTTAATGTAGAACAAGTTATTTAGATATAATAAACCAGAATTAATATCAAAAATTCATTTTTTCTAAAGGAAATAGTTTCGGCCCCATTAGGGTTAATTAGAAAGTTAATCAGTAACTTGAAAATGGTCATTGAACTTATAAAATATGTTCTCATAACAATATATTATTAAATGGATGTATTTAGTTTTAACACATTGTAATCGGATCACGTATTAATACGTTTTTAGCAAATTAATGCTAGAGAGCGGATCACGTATTTATACGTTTTTGATAGATTGTTAGTGGAGTGCGGGTCACGTTAAAATACGGGTTCCAATATACTTGAGTTTTCGCTATATAGCGTCTGTAGGATTGTAGCCATGCAGTTAAAAACCTTTTGAGAACAATAGATGGGGTGTACGATGGGTACCGAAGTAGTGTTATTCATCACAAAAATAGTCGAAGATAACGGTACATATAACGGTCTACATGCAACACTAAAACGAAGAATAATAATTTGTTTTAGTTTATTTCACTACTCTTTGGTGGTCGGACGTTGCTAAAAGTTAAATATCGAGTACATAGATTTTTGTGTATAATTTGTAAAATAAAGGATGTTATGTAAAAAAATATGATTTTTTTCAAAACTTTCCTACTTTATGTGAAATTCTGCACTAGTTTAACGATGAAGAATACATTTCTAAATATAATAAAATAAAATGTAATAATATAAATAATTTGCAAAAAGAATTATTGAAATCAAACAAATATTTTTGAAGTTATCGCAATTTTTCTAGAGGTCTACGTTAGCGCGAAATTACGCGAAAAATCACCCGTTACCAGCACTAGTACGCGGTTGAAAGCTGCCCGATCACAATGTGTTAAATAAAAAAATATC
The DNA here is from genome assembly GCA_001938485.1 of Girardia tigrina. NCBI lineage: Eukaryota > Metazoa > Platyhelminthes > Tricladida > Dugesiidae > Girardia > Girardia tigrina. The sequence goes on from MQRK01250102.1 coordinate 58,667, forward strand.
GTTCAGTTTACAACCTTTAAAAATCCTTTACTATAACATTTATTACATGGACAGTTAACAACAGTATTGTTCCGAAAAATTAAAATTCTCTTTTAAAAAAAATTAAAATTCACTAATGTTTATTAAAGGTGAACATTGCTAAAATGAATTCCGACATTTAAAACAACATTTGAAGATTACAATTTAAATCCAAATAATTCAAACTGATTTGAAATAATGAGTAGTTGCGTTAGAAACTTTTTGAATGGAAATTTAAAAATTAAAAACAGAATTAATTTATCCCGTAAAGGTTAGACAAGACATAATTGTATGTGATATTTTTATATGTGGGACCACTTATCACGAGTTTAGATGGATGGCAATTTGGATACTTAACTTTCGGGAGAGCACATCATTAAAAAACTTTGAAATAAAATAATGCAACACTTTTTGTAAGTGTACCGAATTTGCGATAATTTTAGAAAATTTTAATAATTCGACTTTGAATGCAGTTAACTTAATTTAAAAAAATTCAAATCGACTTGCAATAATGAATCTAGGAAATTTTAATAATTTAAATTTAAATGTAGTAGCTATCTAAAATTAAATTAATAGCGTTTATGCCATTGTCATTGTTTAAAATTTTAGAAGTCATATTTAAAACAAAATAAATATTAATGAAAATAATACACATATTTAAAAAATTATAATTTTATTAAATATCCAAGAAATATTTATTTTTTAAAGCCTCTTCAATATTCACTGTTGAGTGAAATTTGCATTAATTATTATGAGTTATTGATTGATCAACAATAACTATTTGTTACACCCGATCTCCAGGCTGGCCATAAGACCGGCTGGTGGTAGCAGAAGTGTAGTGGTGGCTGATTTGAAGCTCGGACGTTTCATGCTGAGAATATATTATTTTAGATGAATGTTTGTTCATCGAGATTCCTTTTTTAATAATAAAATTTTATTCAAAATTTAAGATCAAAATTCGTTTAATGTTTGAGGAACTTTATTTCCCCAAAATATTCAAATTCAATAGCAATCAAAATCTAGTGATTCAAATTCTTATAGCAACAAATCACAAAATCGTTTCACAAAAATTTTATTTTCAATTTCGAGTGTCCGACACTCTTGTTCTTTGAGAGGTTTCTATGTGGGAGATATTATCGTTTGTTTTCTATAAGTTTATTCGCTAATTTTGTATAAACTGACGGTTGTATTGAATATTTTTTTAGGATTAAAAAATAAAAGTTATTTGACTACGGTTGTCGTTATTATTCAGGTGAGAAAAGAGTTTTTGTTTCTTCGTTTCTGAGGTTGAAGGAAGGATAGGAGGTCAAACAACTTTACGGCTGCCTATTGGTTGACAGTCAACGGGGGTTGCTTTTAGGGTCTAGTGGTTAATGAACGAGGTTTGTCTTCCATAAATATTTTGATGGTTATCTTAGAAAAATTGGTGATGAATAACGGAAGGTGCTGAAAGTGCATGTCATGACTGTTGACGGCAAGGCACCAGAAGAGGAGGAAACCATCCGTTAAAACGTCCCGAATGTTTATCGCAAGTAAAATATTCGAGCGAAATAGCATAATTCAATCTTCATTCGGCTCAGTGTTTTTGTGTTTTCGTTTTGATTATCCATCGTCATCATCCTTTCGTTCCAGATAAAACAATTAGAAGAGCGCAAAACAAACAAAACTTTTTTCCAGGAGCTCAGAGAATGGAAGAAAAACTGCAAAAAAATAAATGCCAATTTGACGGGGACAATATCCAAGTTAAAAAATTACAAAATAAACTCCCTCTCATTGTCGATTTACAGACCTACCATAGAGAAGTGTTTTGAGACTCAGCGGAAAGTACATTCTCTCCAAATAGAAGACAAATATATAATAATCTAGCAAAATGTGGATAATTATCGACGAAAAATTGTTGATCGAGTCTCAAAGGAGCACCCTGAGATCATATGAATGCAGCTGATGAGATAGAAAAGAAAAAAAAGAGTACGGACTTTATACTACCCACATCGAATTTTTTCTATCCATGTGGCCATTACAAAATAAGATATGATGCAGTCCTTCACCAACATCACAGGAAGAGCTCTAAAACGTCAAGAACAAAGAAAGCGAAAAGCCCAAATGTATCAAAAAGCTAAGGCTGAGTTAAAAGAAATTCATCTCATAAAAGAACTGGTCTCAGAGACTGAGACTGGAAATACTCAGAACACTGAACAGGCGTGTACGATATCGAAACTCAACAAATATTACAGTGATAATCTGTCATAATTCGCAAATAGCATCGTCGAAATATTGAAGAGGCAACAATGACTGACCTGTACTTCAAAATTATAGGCATTAAAAGAGAAGAAAGATAGTCGTATGTACCGGTGTATCACCACTAGTCAGGGGAAGTTTAATACTGTCTGATTCAGATGAGTGAGGAAGCGTATAAAGCTTGTGTCCTTTTCATGTTCCTTAAACGATAAAAGCTTCTTTTGTTTATTCTTTTCTTGAATATAGCTGAAACAAATACTATATCACGGAAAATTTAAATTATATAACAAAATAACTAATTGGTTGATTTTAATATTAATAAGATACAAAAACATGTATATATAAAAATCAGAAAAGTCGATATGAAATACGAAATCATTTAACCAAATCATTTAACTACAGAACAGAGGCTTATAAAGCATATTATAGGAGTTAAATCACCCCGGAGATCATGGGAGGCCAAACTTTGAAACACACTGGCCATAGTGTAACCATAATATCATCTACGGGCCAAGTATATTAATATAAATAAAAAAATGAATTTTAAAAATTTTGCATGTTATATTAGTAAGTACTAGAAAGAAAATACATAAAGTCTTTATAAATGATTATCATAACGTTAAAAATGTTAATGAGAAAGATGATGTTGCTTCCATTCTTCTGTTATTTTCTCCATATTTGGCATAAACTTGGTTATCGCTGTTCTTAATATGACTTCTAAATGTGTATCTGTTAATTGTGATTTCGTGGAATTTTTATTGGAGTTCATAAGAGTAAATGCCTGCTCGAATATGTAAAAAGAGCCAAATGTAATGAGCATTTACATTGCTAATTTCTTCAAGTAGGAGTATTTATCCTCATTTAATTATGATATGTTTCTCTTTATTGAATGCATTCACAAAACATCATCATTTTGTTGAAGATTGCTTGGATCAGAATCTGTTTTTGTATGAGGGTTCCGAATTATTGATAAAGATTTCTCAATTTCCCTTAGACATTGAAATCTTTTACCTACTTCCGAAACTAAATCATTAATTTTATCTTTGTGCTGGATAATTTTTTTGTCACTTAAATTTTGATGAAACAGAATTCGTTTCTTATTAAATACATTCAAATGTTGAATTAAATTGTGAGCATAAACATCTTTTCCTCGTAAAATTTTATTAAATCCATTCAAATGATTTAAAATATCTACTGAGAATCCAAAATCACAAACCCAATCTTCATCTTGTAAATTTAAAGTCTTTATTCATTTTTTAATTCAAATAAATATTAATTTCATCTTTAAGATCCCTTACTCGTTGAAGAACGTGACCTAAACTTAACCAACGAATTTGCTTATGGTACACCACATCTGTTTATTTGGAGTCTGTTTCTTCAAGAAGAGAAATAAATTTACGATGTTTCAATGCGTGAGCGCAAGAAGTTGCTCAGTTTTGTAATAACTTCTTTCACATGATCAATCAATAAAACATGTTTACACAATCCGTATTGATGAATAATGTATTATTGTTATATTTTGTCAGAATGTTGTCTTTTTATTTTATCTTGGATTTTTCTTATTAGTCCTATATTTTTTCCTGACATGTTTGCTGCTCCATCAGTGGTTACATTTATTAACTTTCGCCAATCGAGTTTATTCAATGAAAAATATTCATCTACGGCTAGAAACAAGTCTTCCCCTGTTGCGGTATCTTTCAATGGAATAATTGCCAATTATCCTGTTGTTCAAAATTGCTCGTTATAGCACGTATAAAAATAATCAATTGTGCTGTATCTTTAATATCACAGCTTTCATCCAAAGCTATCCCATAAGAAGTTGTAGATTGTATAAAATTTAGTAATTGTGTCTTAAGATCCACTTTGATAGTATTTCACATACATCAATCATGCATTTTTTTAATAAATTCACCTTCCGAAAAGGGTTTACCATGTATTGCAATATTATTTGCTACGAAACAGCTAGCTACTAAAATTAATCGTGTCGTGTTAAAATATTTTGTTGACGAGTCAATTTATGCAAAGTTCCTCTGCATGTTTTTTTTCGCTATTCCATATTCAATGATTTTGCTCAGCTTAAATGCTTTGAATCAAAATGTCTCTTTAAATTGTATTCTTTTAGGAGTTAGATGATATTCATTGTCGGATTTTATAAAAAAATAGTTTCTTCGAGAACGCCAAATGTTGTCGGGTTTGCTTCGCTAGTACAGTTGAAGGTCCAGATAGGCTTAATTTGATATGATATGAACCACTTATTGGTGTTAGAAGAGGTGGGGATTTGTTTCAAAAATAATGTACTGGGTTTTAAAATATAATAAAAGTAACATATATTTTAAAAATATACTAAATAAAAAAACCAACAACTTCATAACATCCCATTTTTCCTTCTGGCTTAACTCAGCAAGTTTAAAAACACGCCAAAAATGGGAAATAATCGTTAAAGGAATAATGTTTAGCTCAAAGCCCATAAATTATAGATTGAATGTTATTCATGGTGAATACAAAAATTGAAAACAGTAAATTCTTTATGAAAACAAAAGTAATATTTATACATTCTTGTAAGAAACGAAACTTTTGCAACTTGACACTAATCCATACGACTATGGGCGACAGTAGTAAACTAATATACCTTTAATCAAAGTAGTAAAAAAAACTCGAAACTTTTATAAAATTACAATCTCATGGAAAAATGTCGTAAAATTATAACATTGTCATTTTTCTAAATAATTGTAAATTAGTCCTAATTATTATTTATATATTGAGGAAATATTTCTTCTTAGTTTTAATAATATTATATTTCTTCTATTAATGGAGAACGTGTACTGCTTAATTACATTAATTACATACTTTTATCCATTTAGAAATATATTTTGTCTATATGAATTTCTAAAGGAAACATCAGTCATATATTTTAATTTCTTGTTTGACTTCAGGTATATTATAAAATAAATGTTTTTTAATTATGGATTCCAATTATCAAGTATTCTTGATGTGTGATGCTTAATTTAAAATATAAATTTTAATCTTGTGAACACCAGTTTAACATTTGTGAATAAGCGTTTCTGAAAATATGATTATTAAACATTGCTGAGAGCCACCTGACAGAGTAGATCGAGCAGCTGCACGGTTGCAGCATGGTGGCGTTATGTAAATGGGTGGTTGAGGGGTGGTGAATATTTTTTCTTAGTCTTGTGAATCAAGATATTCAACTCTCGAAACCGTACGAGTTTTCCAAAATTTCTGGTTGTCAAATTTCTCAAATTCATTATCGTTGGAAAATGAATAAAATAACAAAGATAATAGCACCTGTTATTAACAGTATCATGAATTTGTTCATTAATGAAATTTTTTTATCGCTCTACACAACACAGGAAAAAATCTGAAAAACAGAAGAATAATTCATTTAGAAAGACCGACATCAAATGTCATAAGATCGTTGAATTAAATTGCTGGTGAATTCTTCAATAAACTCTACATTTGTTCACCGCTTGGACGTATTTAAATTGTTCTGTGATATTAAATTTTTCGAGAAATATTTCAAGATTTCTCTGACATTCATGACTCGGTAACATCCCATTTTCCTTCTAGCTTAGCTCAACAAGTTTAAAAGCACGCCAAAATGGGAAATATTGTCGCTTTTCAAAACAGCATCATCATTGTTATCAGTAATAATTCAAAAGACAAGTAACAAAGAAACTAAAAAGTGCCTAATAATTTGAATATATTTCCACAAAAAATTCTGTTCACACCATGTACCCGACTGTCTGGTCTAAAGATGGTGCAATATTTGGCAGTTTAGGCTATGCCTGATAAAATATTTTCAACAACTGTAATCTTCTTTTTTATGCAAAAACTGTCGATGCCAGAATGAATACATTTATGTTTTGGATAACGTTAAACCACGCCATAAATTCTTCGACTTCCCTACCTATCCGTGAGATCATTTTCTTAATCGTTCGGTGGTTGCCATTTGACAGGTTTACGCATTAAAATCTGACTTCAATTCCGGACTGAAAGGGAGGCCCTCTGGTCAAGATAATTAGCGGATTGGATTTAGGCAAATTTCGATTTCTTAAAAAAATTAATTAATTAAGTTTATTTTAGGTAAAATATATTAATTGATGTAGTTAAAATTATATTTTTTTAAATAATCAGTTGCGATGTATAATCGGAGAGATTCAAAACTGTGGATCGAAGAATGCAAAAAAAACTATGATTAAAAATGGCGTATTTGTGTCTATAAATAAAAAATATAAACAATTAGATATGATTCTATGTTGATAAAATCATAAATTTCAAATAAAGTTGAAGTATAAAAACAAAGCATTCGATACCGTAAAAGAAATCAAAGAGACATAGAATTTTGCCAACATTCATTCAAGATGAAAACAATGTATAACAAGTCCGCAATATAATTCGAAAAAATCGATGAAACTGCGTGAAAATCTGGAAGATATAGTTAGCCTAAATCTAGTGATATACCAGACGGATTGTTTCCAATGGATTGTTTACCAGAGATCCAATGACGTGACATCCTCGGTTTCAATTTCGGACAATCAAACAAATCTAAAAAATTGGTTGAATCGGGTTTCCCCAAACACCCACGACCCACGATTCTCTGAAGATTCACAGTTATCCAACAACACTTCTTCTGGTGGTTCAAACTCTACCAGGCACTGCTCATTACAGCTCATGACATAAAACTTGACTGGATAGCTGACATAAACAGAGTCAATCCGAATTCCACAATGAGATTACAGTAGGGGAAAAATGGGGCTTCTCCCCACATGACCCCCCCC
>MQRK01250106.1:454-12028 GCA_001938485.1 Girardia tigrina
AGCAATACATTAATTTACCAATATTGGATTATCTTAGAGGCGTTGCTCATAATTTAAACTTTTTGGATTAAAGTATATATTTACTATTCCATTATTTTAATATATCAGTTTAATATTTTTGTATCTTTTTTCTATTTACACATCACATTTTTTTGGTGTGTAATTCATTTGTTCTAGAATGTTATTTGATTTTTTTTTAAATTAGGAATTTACTAATTTTTCGTATGTTCTTTGTTTATTTTTTATATTAAAAATAATAATTAAATATCATGTCGATCTGAAATTTTCTATCCATTTATGTTTTCAAATTAAACCCGTGTATGATTCATTGTTTTATCATAACATAATTAAAAATTTTTATTCATATTTTAGATGATATTGTTCACTTATTGACAATTTTGTTGTAAATTTTCCGCGGTAAAGTCGCCCGCTGTAAAGTCACCCGCGGTAAAGTTGTCCGCGGTAAAGTCGCCGCGATAAAGTCGGCGTACCAAAAATTTCATCTATAAAACTCACTTATATAAAAGGTTAACCCTAAAACGACCACTGGGGTCTACTGGACCCTGAAAAGGTTTTAAAATATAAATAACTTTAACAATTAAAACATAATATGGATGTAAAGTTTACCAAAAGCTGGCCCGCCTAACGTTTTTAGTAACGTTTTTAGGAACAGGGTTTTTAAAAATTGTCACAAATTATACCATGTGGGGTCTGTGAGACCCCAAAAGAATAATTAGCAAAATGAAATATTAAAAGTATTGCAATGCATTTTGATAATAATAGCAAGTGATAATAGCAAGATTCATATGTACATATGCTCATTTTATACATGAGTTACTCAATTGGTATATGTTGGGACCAGTGAGTTTTTCCTTCACGTCAGCCTCAGACCTATTCATTGCACCGGCACCGAGGCAGGCGAGGGAAAAACTCCCTCAATCTAAAAGAACGAAAAATAAAATATTATAATGATAATTTATAATTAATTAATTAAAAAATAGAAACTTTTAATTGGTTTTGACCCTTGGATCTTGTCGATTTGAATATTTTCTTGTGAGAATTTGATGGCCTGATTTGTTGACGTGGGTTTGATCGGAATTTTGGCCATCTCCGGGTTGTTTCTATCTGAGGACTGTTGACTTAGTGAAAAATGATTGAAGGTTGACTGTGAGAATTGTGTGCTTGCTGGTTCTGTGAGTTTGTGTGACGAAAGATTGGTATAAATTCATCCGCATTTGTGCACTTCATCAGACTTTTTTTCTTTGAATAAATTTTATTTCAAAAAACCCTTGTTTTGTACTTATATAATTTTTGGATTTTATTTCCTTTTTTCTTGAAGTTGATGGAGGTTGGGGACATCATCAAAGCTGCCGATCTGTCGATAGATAACGGTAGGGGCTTATAGTTCATGCCGAGACTATTGACGATCAGGTATGGAATAGGAACAGGTTGTGAGGTAATTTGATGACTGCCGATCTGTTAATAAATTAACGGCTTATAGTGCCTGCCGAGACTATTGACGATCTGGAAGTTTGAGAAAGTCCTTACCAAGTTTCATTTCTAGAAGAGAATTCGTTTTTCTCAGCCTCCATCAATTATTCTTTTGTTCTTTTATTTTGTTTTATTTTATTTTTTTGAATCCACTCATTGTCCTTATTCAGCATGGATAGAAAATATAACGAAAGCAAAAAACAACAAAGAGAACTGCTGCTGGAGTTGCAGAAATGGAAAAGCGAATGTGACAAGCTGAATGACGAATTGACGAAGAGGACAACCGAATTTGAGGACTACAGAAAGAATTCAGTTCCTCTATCAATTCACAAACCGGTTGTGGACAAATATTTGCTAGGACAACAAAAAATAAAGTCCTTGCAAAACGAGATCACCGAGATAAGAATTCAGCAAAATATGTCCAGCTACTACATGAAGGTGATCGAAAAGATTTCAGAAGAGCAACCGGAAATAATTATAGAAACAGCAAAAAAGATTGGATCAAATACAGAAAAGAAGCCTCTGGTGACGAACCCGAACATTTATGGGTCAATTATGAAAGATGATATGGCATCATCTTCCTCTGTGGTGCTCAGCCGATACCAGAAGCGGCGGGAGCAGAGGAAACGAAAGGCTCAAATGTTTCAACAGGCCAAGAATTTCCAAGAGATTCTAGAACAACAAGAATGGCTGGACTTTAAGTCAAAACTTGAAATTCAGAAGGAGAATCGTGACCGCCTACAGTTCCGCTCTATCACAACTGGTAAAGGTGAAGAGTTTGTCAATCTATCAGATTTTGATGATTAGGGAAGACGGGTGGATTGCCTTTGATTAGCATTTTCTTTTGTTATATTTTAATAAAACAATGTCAACATATAATTTGTTCATGTTCTTTTAACTTTAATCTCTGATATGAAAATGATAAACTTATAATAAGAAATATAGTAATCAAATAAAAAAAAACATGTTGAGAAAAAAATAAGATAATCATTAATTAAATAAAAGTAGCATAAGCCAACTTTCATAGACTTAATATATTTAAATATAATGTAGAACCCAATAGGTACTTCATCAGCTTCACTGGCGAGATAAAATGGCCAGATGGGGTTGATGGGGTACGATATGGATCTCTAATAAGTGTGAGTTAGAGACACTTAGAGGAGAGACATATCTAAATAATATGTGTGGGCAAAATAAACTCAGATGCTAGAGCATACCATGAAACACATAAATTTAAATTAATAAAATTAGAATAATCATATAAAATCCAGCACTAATAATATCACACACAACATATATAAAGGCTCATAAATGTCATGCACATACTTTTAGCCAGTTATATGTGAATATATTAGGTTATATAAGCGCACACGTTTATTGTCTTGTTTGCTGGTGCATTTATATATGTCTACGCACGGCCAGTCAGATATATTCGAATTGTATGTACGTCTCTACAACTACATAAATTAGCATTTTCCTTGTTTTCGAATCGTTTAATAAATTTTAAATTTTTTTGAATATGCAACGTACAACTAGAATAGCTGCAATTGAGGCGAATAGACACATAGCAATTGGTGATGATATTTTCGAAACTTTTATTTTGAGTTATCTTTTATAACATATAATTATTTTTTACTTGACCAGATGATGAAGAAAACGAAGAAGATTTTTTAGGAGATGATGAAGTTATTTCCAATCCAAGAGAGCAAGAAAGTAGTGACGATGAATTAGAAGTGGTAAATAATGATGAGCAAGGCGTTATGGTATCTCGAAATGGCATTGAAATATGGGAAAGTCGTTATATTTTTAATGCTGAAAGACAGCATAGACAACACGATATCTTACGTGAGGAGGCAGGGCCCACACGAAAAGCACTACAAAATGGTTGTGGTGACAACCCATCGAGAGCGTTCAAAGTATTCTGTGGTTTAGATATTGTGGCCATTATCGTTCAAAACACCAACACAGAAGGCCGACTACACAACGCTAATTGGGTTTTAACAAATTCTGATGAGTTGTATCGATTTTTCGGTCTCCTCCTGCTTACCGGAGTTTATAGAGCGAAAAGCTTGAGAAATTGATGAGCAATTGGTGACGTTTCGTGGACGTTGCCCATTCAAAATGTTTATTCCAAGTAAGCCGGGTAAATATGGTATGAAATTGTGGGTTGCAGCGGATGCAGGAAATTCATATTGTGTCAACCTTCAAGTTTACACTGGTTGATGTGGTAGTGAATGTGAGGTGAGACAAGGTATCAGAGTTGTACTTGAATTAACTGAGCATCTGACAAACACAGGTAGACACGTCGTTGGCGATAACTTCTTCACAAATATTGTGCTTGTTCACGCTCTATTGGCACGTCGCTTGACTTACCTAGGGACTGTTCGTAAAAATAAAGGTGAACTGCCTTTGTTACTGCAAATGTTACCCACGCGACAACGACAGGTTTTGTCAAGTACCTTTGGATTTCAACAGGACTGCACAATTGTTTCATACGTACCAAAGCCAGGAAAAGCTGTAGTGCTTATGTCATCATTGTACCATGATGACTTGTGTGAGGAAGATGTTCCGTACAAACCCCACATAATTCTGGAATACAACTCACAGAAAGGTGGGGTTGATACTCTCGATAAAAATGTGCGGTGCTACTCATCAAAACGAAAAACGAATAGATGGCCATTTGCATTGTTTTGTAATTTATTGGATATTGGCGCGTATAATGATTTCGTGCTCTATACAGCTGTACATCCAAATTTCGCAAATCGGGTTAGCCATCGTCGACGCATGTTTCTATTACAACTAGCGACCAAATTGGTGAAAGTTGATAATCCACCAATGTTGCCTAACCCAGGTGGACCAATTCGTCCCAATCAAAAGCGGCGATGTGACATTTGTTATCAAGCAGTTTGCTTTGAGCACTCAATTCGTCGTTGTAATAAATGTCAATAGAACTTTTCATATTCTTGTCATTGTTTTATAAATTAATAAATTTGTATATATTTAATACTCTTAACTTACTAGTATGATGTTAGAGACTAATAAAGATTAATTTTTTGATAATAGTAACCGTAAAAATATAGATTCTGTACTGAGGTCCAGCAGACCCCATTTGGTACTCAACGTGATTTTTTTTCTTGGTCGTTTAAGGGTTAATATTGGCAAGTATAAAAACTCTGATCTATAAAATAATCAGATAGGAAAAATATAATTGAATAAAACAAAATATATAGATTTCAAAGATAAAACTAAAGGAATTATCGATTTTTTTACCTCAGATTAAGATTTTATACATCGATTGACGGTTTTAGTTTTTAAAATTGTTTTGATAAAATCTAACAAAATACAAAAAAATGAAACAAAATTGCATTACGTTGTTTTGTGAAACTTAAAATGTTGAGGTATGAAATTTATACATTAATAAAAGTATTAAAATGATAATTTTTGTTTTAATTAATGGATAAAATAAGATTTTATTTATCTATTTACCATATTAAATATAAGTTATATATAAATAATAGAATTGAAATTTAACAAAAATATAAATAAAATAAATAAAACAAAAGAATGTTTAAGATGGAAAGGAAAATATTATGTTTTGAAAGATAAATAGAAATAAATTATATTTAAAAAAGGATTATAAAAGAAGAAGATTTTAAAGATCCAACGCACTCACAAAAATTATTTTAACAACAAATAAAAGGAAGAGTAATTAATGGATTGATTATTATTTCTCTCGTGGAAGAAATTAAACAGTGTATTCGATCTGTCTACAAAACCCCAGCTGAAACAACACAGGATTCATTCCTATAAAAGGAAATTAAAAAATGTAAAACCATTAATTGAGAAGACTTAGAAAAGAAGGCTGAAGACCAAAGTATATTTATAAATATATATATATATATTTTTAATATCATATTTTTATATAATTAAAATCATTTTGAGGTAAACGAAATCTCGTTTCCTCCTTTTACCTAATCTGCAAAATCACTTAAATAGAAATAAGTTGTCCTTAAATTTGTACAGAAATCTATATTGTCAATAAATATTTTATTAAAACCTCGTCGACTTTTGATTTTTGTGCGGCCGCGACAAATTTTTGGTGCAGAGCGAATCACCTTGTGTTTTTGTTTTCTGTGTTCCCAATGATTGGGATGTTTGGTTGATTTGAGGTAGATATTTTGCAATTCTCTTCGAAAATTGCGAAAGAGCAAAACTTTTGATTTTGATTTTGTTGTGCAATTTTTCAGTAAAAGTAAAAATGTAAAAGTACATTATTATTATTTAATATGAAAAGAAAATGCAATCAATAAAAATATTGATTGCCAGAAATTACAAAATTGATTGAAAAGTTAAGTAAATCGGAATTGAGATTCCATTTGGATTTAGAATCAAGCTCCTCTGAAAACTGCAGCAATCCGCAATCAACAACGAGATTCCAATTCCAATAAAATCCTCAACCTGAATAAAGATTCTGAAATCAATATTTTACCTTAAAACCCTACTAAATTGGCAATAATTTACAGAACTGCCAGCCTTCGTAATAATCACTAACAGTTGATCGCGATACGACATATTGTATATTTTTATTTATTGTCTCAACTGCCTACTAAATTTGTCTACTGATCGGCAAATTTTCTTGTATCCCTTGTATTAAATCTTTTCGTTTACAAGTTTATTGTTATATTTTGATCTAGTTAGATTTGTTTGTTATATTTTCATAGTAAAATTAGTAGACTTGCTAAATCGCAAAGTTCACTAATTTTACAATTTTCATTTTTTAATTGAATATCACTCGATACGCCAACAAAAATATGAAACGAAAGTTTTGTCAGTTATTTATAAAACTGTAAATACATTTCAAAATTTAATTTTGCCTTATATGAATTTTATTTATTATATATTCTTTTTTAATAATTTATTTATTATATATTCCTCGGAGCATTTTGATATATTATTCACATTATGTAATAAATTCTATAAAAAGGTATTAATTTAGGAACTAGTTAAAATGTAAATAAAGCGTCAAGAAATCGGCTACTTAATTTTCCATGAATTCAAACTTGGCCGTTCAGCAGTAGAAGCGTTTAAACTGGCAGAGTTTCTTTGACTGAAATAACATGTTTCCGATGACATGGGAAATCCGCTCAGCCAATATGCATCCTAATACGCATTGAACTGGTCGCTGAACTCTAAACTTCCCATACAACCACTATTTGAAAATTAACAATAAAAATAAACGATCAGACTCAACAAAGTAAAAATAAAATTGGTGAATTAGCGTTGGTTCTTGGCAATTGCACTAATTCATGAGTGGTGAATTGAAATGGATTTTGATGTGCAATGAGAAGGGGGTTGTATCCGATAACCATAAACGAAAAAATCAATGACTGAGTTCAGGTAAACTTGGAAAACGGACTCCTAAAAGTGATCCGCATCAAAAAGATGTTGTGCAATTGGGGATAGTATTAGGACTTGTTCACTGGGAACTCTTTTTGAGAGGTACAATCATCTTCTCTGAAGTTTAAACTTTTGTGGTCGTATGTCAAGCTATACTCGACATTGTGATTTACCAGTTGCGGTCGTATGTCAAGTATAGCTCGACATGATGTTTGCAGCAGTCCTATTCACTTGACATGTCGAGTTAGACTCTCCATTTTATAAAAAATATGCAGTGGATAGCGTGCTGCTGTGCAGTTGCTGTTTCTATGCGTGTGTGTGTATTTTTGTGCAGCACTATAAAAGATAAACATAACATGTATCCTGGTACACATAGTTGGATATACATACATATCTGTCAAGGTATTATCTATGACTTTATATAAAATAAACTTACAAAAAAACACATACACAGAGATACTGGTGTGCAGTAATAGAAAAGTGAAAGAAGGGCGCCGATAGACTGTTTATTATGGTAAAACTTGTCCGCGGAATCCGGGATTGCATCCTGGGGACTGTTTTGAGAGGTATCATACATAGAAAACTTACCAGACTTACAAGCATCATAATGTACATGTACATTTTGGAGACTCCAAAATTCAGTATTCTACAGTATTTTGTGAAAAAATACAGTTTGTAAAATTTCTTTATAATAAATGTATACTGAGCAGAAATACTTACATCGGTTCCTTCAAACTTCTTACAAAAAGAATACATTTTCTGTTGATTAAATTGATTTAAGACCTTATTGATAAAGAAAAACAAAAACACAAAGGGAAATATTTTAGTATTCAAATTTTTGTAACAAATATTTAAATGTGGATTGATGCATTTAAAAAATGCGACCTGTGGTAGCGACAGATGAAAACACTTACGACTACAACAGGTTAATGTGCCTCATTAGACCGTGTTCAGGCCGCTGTGTATGTTCCTGGTATCGACATGCCTCGTGCTTTTTTTCAATAAGACAACGCTATGTATTTGGTTTCAAGCAAGGCAATCAAAAAACTTGAATAAATAGATTGTGATGTTCTTAAGCACCCAATATATAGCTTAGGCGTTGTCCTGTTTGATTATCATCTTTTTCGATCACAGAGAAACATTTCCTTCGCGGATACCACTTCATTTAAGATGAACACGGGAAACAGGCCCTTCAAAATTTTTCGACCTAAAAATACCAGAGTTTTATGGTCACGGATTTTTGTGTTCCAGCCTCGTTGGAGATAAATAATTGAATTAATGGTGATTACATTAACGAAAAAGACTCTTTTTTATTGTAAAAATTTGAGCTTTTAATAAAATGTTAATTAACTGACAAAACATTCGTTTCAACCTAATATTACGGCATTTTTCATTCAATATCGTCAATTTTTCAATCAATATCGTCAGATATATATTTTACCCATGACGTAACGAACATTAACAAATGAAGAAAGGCAGAGAATAATAAACGCTTATTGGAGCAAGAAGAGCTGTTCTTTCAGCTGAAAACAAAGCGTTGATCCAATCTTGAATTGACGAAAATTGTGACATCACGCTTAAATCCATACAGCAAAGATGCCAATCAGAACTACATATTAATGTTCATATTGCCTCATAACTTAGAGCAATAAATAATTTTAATTATTCTTTCAAGCGAACTAGACTTCTTCCTGAAAAAAAGAAACGATCCTGATGTTATTTTTCAACGAAAGCAATATGCAATTTAGTTAAATCGGTTTACTCGCCATATAAAATAAACTACAAGTTATTTGTCATTGATGAAGCTGGGTTTAATGTCAATATGAGAACTTTTGGAGGCAGGTCAATGCGTGATACTCGTGCAGTACATGTAGTGCCTGGATTTAGATCCAGAAACATTTCATTATGTGCAGCAATGTCTTCTGAAGGTTTAGTAAAATATAAAACTCAAGCTGTCGCATACAACACTTCTTCTTTTTATACTTTTGTGGAAGAGCTTTTAATCGATTTAACACAACAGGAAGTTAAAAATAATGTGTTTGTTATGGATAATGTTCCTGTAAAGTTACACTGAGTTCCACTATCCAATTAAGACGCATGTTATTTAATAGTCTTATGTTAACTGTGACGTGTGATTGGAGACCTCAGAATTTTTTATATGTATGCATATGTGTCATGTGTTGTTCGTTGTTAGTTTCTCCGTATAACATTTCTCTGTCACCAATTGCCGTTGGTTTTCGCTTTCGATACCATTTAGAAATCGATAAAACTGTCAATTATGTAAATGATGGAATCTTTTCTCTTCATTTCTCGAATCCTGGTGACCATTAAATCAAACTTGAGAATTTAGGTATTCGAAAAGTGAAAAGCAAGGAAGTCATTGAAAGAATCTATAACATCTATTCTGATATGAAGGTTTCTGATGCAAAAGTTTTTTATTTAATAAAGAAATTTGAATGTGAGTGTAGAAACAATTATAACGATAATAATTTGATAATATTACACGTAATTATAATGATAATAATTAATAAAATTGTCAGTAATTCAAAAATATCATGGAAAATTATTGAAAGAATGTTTAATGAATCGAATATTCCTCCGACTAAAAATAAAATATCGTCATCATATATAATAATATTTAATACCATATCAAAAAATGGTCAATAAAAAAATCAATAAAAACAAATATAATATAATTTCGCGAATAGTTTCCGCTTAAAGTCTAAACTACCACGAAACTCGGAAAAAGCCATTCCCACAACGACAATCGGTGTATCCCACGAAAAATTTCGCAATATCGAGAGGCATTGAAAGTTACTATTTTCGACTCAAAAAGCATTATCTCCAAACAGACTTTTGACTAAAATTTTCATTTGTTTTTGTTATCCGACGACGTCAGGAAGAAAAGTTTTAAAAATCATGTTTTCAAATCACGTGAAGAAATTGAAGAAGCTTGTAAATTCTTTTTTAATTCATTTTCAACAGAAACATTAAAAAATCAACTAGATAAACTTTTTAAACCATTGTCAGTTGGTTATTGACAACAATGGTGAATATGTTGTTGCTTAAGAAATTTTTAAAATATTTTTTTAAAATAAATTTTTAAATTCGCTGCATCTAATTTTTTTTGTTGGATAATAATATTATTTTTTGGTAAGTTTCAAATTTTATCAGCTTTGAAATTTTAACACAGTATTTATGACAGTCTGAATAATATTCAGTTCAAATTTGGTTAAATTAGGTTAAATATTAGTGTGTTTTTAAAGGTTACATGAGGACTTTTGGGACAGCCTAAGTATATCTAAAAGTATATGTTTATATCTACAATTATTATGATCAAAACCATCACGTTCATATGGTTTTGTGATGGCATAATTTGACGTTTAATTTATTGTTTACCAGTTCTTTAAAATTGAAGTTGTTTAGAGAAAATGAATTCATTCTCTTTCTGTATGATAATATCGATGTTTCTTCTGAAGAACATTGTTTTCAAAATTTTAATCACTGATTAAAATTCACATTCTTGAACTGTCCTTTTGAATAAACCAATCACATCGTTAGATTGTGTGTGTGAATTTTGCCGATCGTGTAGTGCAGTCTTTTTTTAAGTCGTGATTGTGGCAGGAAGAAAAAAGAAAGTGTGTGTGTGCATGTTTTGAGAGTTGATATTGTGTCACAATTAATTTTAATGATTCGAAAAAATAAAATTTTGAAAGACTTTGTTTTCTTTCTAATGAATTTGGTGTCGAATGCCTGAAATTCCAATGAATCGATTAAAAATAAATCTTTCGTCGATTACGTTTTATCTCTCTTCAATGGAACTGCCTTTATGAGAAAATACCACGAAGAATACTTTAGTAAATTAGTATTGTTTAGTTTGACACGAGGTTTTGGATCGTATGCACCCTGGGAAGCAGTTGTCCGCATTCTCGCAAAATTCGGCGTGCCAGAGACATGTGTTTGTCATTTTAATCTCGGCATGATTGCAGGGTAAGGTACAGCTCAGTATGCATCTCTTTGTCTGTGCGCCGAAGCGTCGGTGGATATAGCACTGTGGTGCAGACCTCTTTAACGGGATCGGCGACAGTTTCCTCATTCGGGTCTACATGCCCTGGTCTGTCGGTTTACGGTGCGTCTTGCTGTTTACGTGGCCAATTGCAGCGAGGCTCGCCTAAAGATAGGCCCTTTGTTCCGATAGTCACATGAGTTTAATTGCTTGTGCCATTTCCTGTGCGCTGGGCGTGACTGCGGAGCGCGTGACGCTCATTGCTGATGCAAGCGAACAGTAGTGGTTTGCATCAAGTCCAATCAAGTTGGTGATTCTGTTCTCAATCGTCGCGAGTTCGCCCAAGGGAAAATTGCTCGGTGTATGACCGGGAGTGCCTGAAGAAAGAACTTACGCGGTATGTCTCCTATCGGTAGTATCCTGAAGTATCACTCGAATGAGTCTTCGAATGATTGGGGGTGTGCTTTCATGAGTTGTGGGCACAGTTGTTCGTATGGTCGTTGATGTTCAGTGATTGCCGACAGTTGCTTGTTTAATGCGCGCAGCTGATCCACAAGAAGAGTGACTAAAAGATGGTGGATGTACGTGTGTTGGGTTTTGAGGGACTTAAAATGGAATTCCATTAGTTCTAATCAGGTACGTGGTGAACCATCGTCGTCGAGAAAGAAAGATGTGGCAGG
>MQRK01250106.1:12087-27223 GCA_001938485.1 Girardia tigrina
GATGAATTTCCATTTGTTAAAAGAGGTACGCGACATGTGAGTGTGTAGTATCTAGTGATCCCATATTGCCTAAACGAAAGATTCAATCGTAACGGTTTAACGCTATGGCATAAGATTGTGTGGTGACCTTTTGGGCGCTGAACTTTGTCATCTGGTACCTATGTGGGCGTCATTCGAGGTCTCTGTAGTTGATGTGACTATAATGCTGGGGGATCGAATCGGTGATGTTCGTGACGGGTTGCTTTCCGCGGTTCGTTGCTGGGTGCTGCTAGCGTTGAGTGTGTGCTTGTCTTTGTTCAGCAGTATGTGCAAGTGACTGTGGTGACTGTGTTTTGTGAGATTCATGTAAGACATGACGCTTGTATTAAAAAAAATACAGCTGCCTGCTGACAAATACTGACTTATCGCTGCTGAATCGGGTGATCTCACTTCTGATTCCAATGTGACTTGGTCGCGACTCACTTAATTGAAAAGAATGCAGCCATGTTCGGAAGTCCTCGGCTACCCGTACAGAGCTTCACGGTCTAACGCCGCCTCAGTCCATATGATCGGGTTATTGCTGTCAGAAACGCGGTGGCAACGAGTTGCATGGTTCACCTCACCAACAAAGACGTGACCCAGATGGAGTGTTCCATCGATTGAAAATTTAATACATAGAAATATGTTTATTTCCATTAATTACAAAACAACATCGAAAATATAATTACATGCTGACTCGAAACTTGTACCGTCTTTTTTGTTGATTAAACACCGACGATAAATATTTCTTGAATAATTTACTTTTGAATTTCTCACTGATTGTCAACGCGAGTGCGAGTTCCAATCTCGATTTGATTTTGATTTTAATAATCACATGTCAATAGTAATCGAATAAATTCAGACCAATATAATCAAAACAATTTAAGTTGAAATTTCATTATTTTTCAAATAAAATTACAATTTTTATTCTCATTTGGTACATTTAAACACATAAAGCAAAATATAAATTTTTATAAATATCGATAAATTTTTGCATTACTTTAATATATATTTTTTCATAATTTTAATTTGATATTATCTACTGACAGTTAATGTTTTTGAACTTCGTGCATTTTTTTCATTATATCCAGCACCGTTAAACAATAATGTTTTTTTTTATATTAATAGTTTCTTTACAGAATTATTAAATTGTTTTTTTTAAAAGAGCACCACAATTATTTACAAATATTAATTTATCTCAGAGGTAAGACAATATTAATCTGCGTGCTGAATACCATTATATTTTATAACATTAGATTTTTTTAGATTTCTTTCGTTACTCAATTGTATTTTATATATTATTTGAAAATAAGATAATAAATGTTCGTCATGAATCGTAGAATAGCATTAATTTTATTTAGAGGGATTTCAAACATTTCTGTTGGATTTTACTGAACATATGATCAAGATGAAGTTCTGGTCATTAATTATATATAAAATTAATTATCTCTTACCTAGAAAGGGGATTGCATTTGTAATAATTCTTTGCTCAACGTTTAAGGGTCCAAACATTTTTAATACTTATAATTAAATATATATAAATTATATTATTATATAAACTATTTTAATTATAAATTATTACAATTAATTATTATAAGAAATCATATGTCGGCTAAATCGTAGGTCCGCTCCCATAGTGTCAAATGATAAGCATCTGTATTTAGAAAAAATCATAATTAAACTTTGGATAATAAAGTACTTGTGTGGATGTAAATGCAGTCTTAAGTTCTTCAAATGACTCTGTGTGACATTCATTCCAGTGCAATGCATCTTTTGAACTTTCAAATATGTTCCATAAAGGTTTAGTTATTTCGAAGTAATTCTTTATGAATTTCATATGGTAATTACACAACCCTAAAAACTTTTAAACTTTTTCTTTCACTTTGGTTGTTTGAATTTGAATATAATTTAATTTTGTCTGGATTCGTCTTAACATCCCTATAAACAATATGTCACAAAAAACGAAACTCTTGTCTTAAAAATATACATTATTCTGGATTTATTTTTAATTCAACGGAGTGAATTCTTGAAGATAACTTCTCCAATCTCATTATATGCTCTTCTTCTGAATTTTAAAAATACTAAAATGTCATCATACACTAAATCTTCTTCCCATAATATACTTCCCAATAGATCGTTCATCAATCATTGAAAAATTGCTGGGGCAATAGTGATTCAAAATTGCATTCTTAGAAAACAAAATTGACCCGATCGAACGTGGTCAACATTGGACGAACATTTTTTAATAATCCCATTTTTTTCTAAATTTTTGATTACTGTTTCAATATTAAGTTCCGAGTGTATGGAGTGTTTCCATGGTTTCTGCATAATTTGTCCACCTGTTATTTCAATTTCATATTTTACCAACAAAATCCTGTTATAATAAAAATTTATGATAATATTTTAAATTTTGAAAATTTGGAATTTATATTGTTTAAATAACATTATTAGGAGAGATTTTGTTATTAATAAATATTTTGTAAAATATTTAATCTTATTTTAATTAAGTATATAACATGGTGTCACGAAAAACGTTGCGGTTCGAAAAATTTTAACAGAAATTCTGTTAAAGAAAAAGGAAGAGAAAATGTTTATTTTCGCCAAAATCCATCTAAAAGAAAAACCAATTGTGGAACACATTAACAGTGTTAAAAAATTAACGTTATTTGATTAAGTGAAATTAGAAAAGAACACTAAATTTGAAGTGTTTTCCTCTTATTTTGATAAAAATTTTAGTGCCGAAATTCAATGCGATTACGGTTCCGATAAATACGTTTTATAAGGTAAAAACTTTGACTTCAAAATTAATTGAGAAATTCAACATTCAAAAATGTAATGTCGGAGAACTTTCACCAAACTTACATATAACACAAGAACAAAAAGAAACATTTATCGAGTTTTCTCCAACCAACAACATTATCAGACGCTTTTGGAATGGTAAAAGAAGGAAAAATATGACAATAGTGACGAAAATAATTTCGATTTGTTCAAAATGAACAAAACGTATCGATTTTGGAACAAACAAAGTTTCAGAAGAATTAAATATTCAAACTTTAAATAATTAATGTTTAGTACCGTGAAGAGCTACAACAAAAAATGTTTTTGTTCTAACAAAGTTTGTTATGAATATGGTGGTAACCTCAAAAAATGAAGAAACCTACAAGATGTCTATTTATTACAGTATCAGTCTTGTTCGAATGTCAAAAATTCAATTCTCTCTCAGGTTTAATATATATATATCAGGTACGGATATAGAAAGATTAATTATCTCAATTATGAAAACGAAATATCAGAAGTCAAACCTGACTTGGTTAATCAATATGTATGTTACATTAACGGTACAACAAGGAAGTGCTATTGAAAAATCATTCAATGGCGAATAAGCCAATAGTTCAGTGTTCCGAAGGAAACAGTAAGATCAATATTATGTTTGATGCGGGTGCAGATTTAAATGTTGTAAGTGAAAACTTTGAAAACCATTATCTCAGCGGGAAAATATTAAAATATATCCTTCCGAAACAAAATTTAAATGCGCCAATGATCGGGTTGTTAGTTGCAAAAGCAAAGTAAAATTATCGGTAAATTTTGTTTCAATTGTAACCAAACACGTATTTGACATCATTCTAGACATATCGCCAGATATCTTTTTAGAATTACGAAGCATGAAAAAATATCACACAATAATTAGGCCAGATTTTGATGCTATTGAAATAGAGATGATTATTATGCCCCTCGTTACAGTCACTAACATTTCAACTACTTTAAATTGATCCCTGTCGTATTGCAGAGATTAGAAAATAACAAAAGAGAAGGGGTAAAAAAGAAAGTCATAATTTTGAAACATATTATAATAGTATTAACTGTTTTTATTCTTTAGTAAATATTTTATAAATCTGAAAATTTATTTTTACTATTATTGCATTTATTTTTATTTTTATCAGTCATTGCAATTGAAAATACGTTTGTTTGAAATGTTACTATTTGATGGCATAATCCTTTTGTTGAATTGTTTTTTTAATGTAAGGGATGTTGTGGCCTTTTAATCTCGCTACCTGTTTATCATAGATATTCTATATAATCCTATTAAAATTAACAAAAATAATTTTCTTGATCAAATTTCGCTAGGTAATATAAGATACCTTTCCTTTTATTCCATTTTCAATATGATTATTAAGAACATTTAGACAAGTCTCGTTTGAAATTTTATTATAATCACATTTAGAGTCATTATCACTCTCAGGAAGTCTTTCATCGTTTGTCATCATTCTAATTGGTTTTCTTATTTCTATTTTTAATCATGATTATTCGAACAATTTTCCTAAGTCATTTTTTTTAAATATTTAACTTCTAAAAAATATTAATTAAAAATAATAATTTTTACCATTTCTCAATAAACCTCAAATTATTAAAAATGCATTTAATTTAAATTTTACTAAAAAATATTAAAGTTAATTTTAATTTTAAAAACAAAACTCATCCATTAAAATTATATTTATACACAATATATTTCGACGGGCCACTTCTTCAGGCCACTAATTAATTTTAATTGTAAATTAAAAATTTGAACTTATAAAATTATTATTTTAATTATGTTCGAATAGTCAATCACTCTAAATTTAAATAAAAAAACAATTTTCATCTGGGTGGGAGAATCTCCATTCTAAATTCAACATACTTAAATCAACATACAGCATCAATACATTTACACATTCAAACAATTTAAAATATTCCTCATAATGAGAAATAAATTTTTCTTCATTAAAGTTGAGGTCATAAGAGCACAAAATTGTAGTAGAACATCTACTACATTTTGATTACAATCTTAAGTTTATTTTTGATGTTCTTTTGGAACAAGATTCTTCAAATTAATTTTGTTGCTACATATCAATTGTGAGAGGTATAAAATCAATTTCTGAAATCAGTTTTACTCAACTTTTACATTTATTATAAACAATTTTCAAACAAAATTTTCAACTATTTTCTTAATTAATAATCAATCTACCGATCTCTATCTTCCAATAATTTTTCATTTATTTAAAATAATAATCAAATCAAAATCATGTTTAATTTTTTAATTTTAAAATTTTAATAAAACTATTTATGAAAATTATTATTTTACGTATATTCAATTTTTAATGAAACTATTTAATTTTTAAATTTGTTCTTTATTTTAAGCATTTTATAATGTTTTGTATACTTTTTTGTTTTCAAATGAAATATTATATGCTGTTTTTAATTTTACGTTTTTTGAAAAAAACATATTTTTACAATTTTTGAAATTTTTGAAAAGACATTATATTTTAAGTATTCATTTTTTTTAATTTAAAATTTGAAAAAAAATGGTTACAAATATTAATAAAAATTTTTAACAGAATTCAAATTTTAAATAAAATTATTATTTTTAAAAATACTGTTTTATCTGTTATCTGTTTTGATCAACTCATTTTCTAAGAAAATAAAACTTTAATTCAAATGAATTTATAAAGAATATTTTTAAATTAAAATTTAAAATATTTAAGTATTATTCTAATTAATTTTTAAAATTTTCAATTTGATTTAAATCCAGAATAATCTTTTTTAAAACTATTTAAATTTTGATCAGTGAACTAAAATCAACTAACTCACCATATCAATAAAGAAATTAAATTCCGCGATGCAATCATTTTTATTTATCATGTTTTGTCCATAAATTCATATATACTTTACATCTTGAATTGCCCTGTTTCAATAGAATAACTTGTTTTATTATTTAGTCAAATCTAGTCATTTGTTTGGAATGTCAATGTGTAGATATAAATTGTACAAAGCCGCAAAACATACTTTTGGTATCAGAAGGAAAGTGATAATAAATAGTCACTCAAAAAATTTTATCAAAATCAATTTGTAACTCTAACAATCCTCAAAATCGTTGTAGTTTACGAAATGATTTGATGTTTTCCCAAAAGACTATCGGAACTATGTTTAATGGGTATGTTGCTTAAAAGTGGTAAGATTCATCGATAAAGGGAAAGAGTTATGTAATTTATATGATGTATTTATGTAGAAATAATTATTTTTAATTATGTTTTATTTTTATATTAAAAATGTATATTAGGTACGCTGTTTTACTGCACTAATTAAATTAGAAGATGGATGATTTGTTGATATTCAAGTTGTTGTCATTATAGAAAGCTTTTGGATCGGTGATTTGTCCTATGATATTGAAAAATATCATAAACCGTCCCAGCAACCAAAAGGTGATAAAATTGGAAACAAAAATGAAAAACATGGTCTATGGGATTTTTCAATATATTAAGGGATTGTGGTATATATTTACATATCACATCTGGTTTTCGTAATATAATGTTTTTAAATAACCAATTAACTATTATTTTTCATAAGTCAAACTTGATATCTGATAGATTTATTATATATAAAGAGAGATTATTTTTTAATACATTAAAAATAAACGAAGGTCGCAATAATGAGGCACCTGTTTCAAGATGTATCTAAATAGATGCTCTTTTTATTTTCTTGATTGAATTCAACGTAGACTGATCTAACAGGACATCGCTAATATCATCCTCTATTACCGATCCCATATCATTATTTTGCTTATTGCTTGCAATCGACTCATGACTCGTGTAACGATTATTAACAAATGCTTTCTGAGGTGGACACAAATAAGTAGGAAAATTCCATTGAGCAATAACTACAGATTCAGGTGGGTCTTTCCAAACCTTTGAAGAATTATGAAAACGGTGTGAATTCTTCCGTAAAATAATTTCAGCATTTGAGCAATTGGAATGTGCTAAATGATGCACTTTGGCTGGATCACGGATGATTGTATATCGCTTTCTTTTACGACAAGGCTGATTGAATTCCGAAATGGAATTAGCTGGAAAAACCGAAGCTGAACCATTTAAACAACACCAATTCCGAAAGCTAAACGTTCGAAAATTGCTGGTTATTTCATCTATTCTTTGCCGTTTTCTTCGCTTATAAATATTTGCTTTAGTATTATTAGCATCATATGTTTTCTCTTTAAAAATGGAATAACAACAATTAAATGAACAGAGATTTGATTCGTGACTGCTGTCTGTATTATCAAACGGAACTGGGAGCAAATAATTGACATTGTTATTGTTTTGATTGAATTCAATTATACCATTACTGATACTGTTGTTGTGGCTTCGTACTTGATCGTAGGCATATACAGCCGCAGCTGCAGCTTGAATTTCATCACGGCGTTCATCCTCAGTATTCATGGTTAAAAACCGTAAAACTAATAAATTCATTACTGAAGAAACAACAGTCAATCCAAATAATATAAATATTAAACTAAACGCCACATAGTCTGGTCGTTTGGCTAGGGTATCATTTCTTTGTAGAGCTACGAAATCTCCGAAACCGATTGTCGTTAAAGTTATAAAACAATAGTAAAATGAGTCAAGGTAATTCCAATTTTCATAGTATTGAAACACAGCAGCACCAGAAATAATAACAACAATTACTATATTTGAACTGATCAGCATCAGTGATGTATGAGAGACTTGGTTGGGAATTGAAAGTTGGAAGAATTGTTTGAAGGATTTGATAGCAGATGTAATTATTGTATTCATTCGTTCCCCAATACTCTGGAACATAACAATACATAATGGAATGCCGGGTAATGCATAGAGCATACAGAATATTTTGCCACCATCTGTTTTTGGAGTACTATGACCATATCCTGAAATTATTTTTATATTCATTCTAATATATCAAAATTATAATAATTGATACAACTCAATTAATATCAGTGCTCTGGCACAAAAATATTTTTACTAAAATAAAATTATTTTATTTTACTTCTTTCTCTACAATTTAATATGAAAAAAAATTAAGAGAAAAAACTATTTTTATTCATATTGATTCATCAAGTTTTATTGAATTATTTATTTTTTATATTAATTATTTTATCATATACTAATCTTTCGAAGTAGAGGACATATTGAATTATATTTATTAATATACATCTATTAATATTTATTTATATGTCTTTGTTTTACTAATATAATAAAAAATTGATTATGATCTGATTTAATATTACAATAATTTAGACTTGATAAATGTGAAGATGGAAAGACATGGTCGACACATTTGAGGTAAAGTGTTTTATTTTTAAGGATAGGATAATTAAGAGTTAAAATACAGTATTAAAATATATATAAGGAATTTAAAGAGCAATGGTAATTTATAATTATAAAACAATTTTGCATGCTACTTTTGAATTTTTTTTCGCAATTAAGTTTGGTGGATTACTTAGTTCCATCTGTTTGCGTTGTGATTGCCTTTGACCCTTACTTGAGCCCAATTTAAATTAAAATATTAAATAAATAAAATTAAGTAAAATTATATAAGTAAAAGAAATGAAAAAATTAAATACAGCATTAAATCAAAAGTAAATGAAAATAAAGCAATTAAATTAAAATACTAATTAAATAAAATCATTAAATTAAAATAAAGAAATTAACAAGTAAAAATAAATAAGTAATTTAAATAAATAAATCAAATATATATATATATATATATATATATATATATATATATATATGTATATATATTTATATAGAAATTGTGATTAAACCATCACTTTCATTTGGTTTAATGATGGTGGTTCAATATTTATTATCCATTGCATGTTGTAAATCAATCAATTTTGATTTGTGGCATTTAGATCATTTGTTAAATTAACGATCAATTTAACTTTGTCTCAGTAAATGATAGAAAATAATTTCAAATTATTTTCGGTTTTTAAAAACAATCGAATTGATGTCGAAAATAAAAAAAGTGATGATGAATTAAATGTGGGTCGATTGAATCCATATTTCAATATATCGTAATGCGAAAAACTGAAAAATGATGATATAAAAGCTGATGATTTTGAAAAGTCTCTTCTCGCTAACATTCCTTATGTGTATCGTAATATTAATCCATACCGAGAAACTTTGGAAAATAGGATTTCAAATATTTCGAAAAGCTAATTGATGCTAATAAATTTAATGATAAATTGTTTGAAATTTATTACGTTTATGGAACTGATATGGAGCGAATGCATTGTTAATTAGTTTGTGTGATATTGAAATACTTCCACCACCTGCTAAAGATGATAATAATTAAACATCCGCAGATATTAAGTCAATATCCACACCTTCTCTAACTAAATTGTTTTCTAACGATTCTGTTGCTTATTTAACCTTAAAACCCATTTATGACAGAAAACTTTTGTCGTTTTGTTTATTAAATCTTGATCATTTTTTACAACTGGATAAATCAATCACCCAAGGATCAGAAAAATTCAGAAAAGAATTGTCAATAATACAACCTAAAAAAACCCCGCCTGAGATACAACACCATCATCAGTCTAAATTAATATTAGTTTTTGTAGCTTATATATGATTGAGTAATCGATAATTTATATATATATATATATGGCGAAACATGTTTTGACAAATAAAAAACTTATATTGATATACATTGTGAATAATTTTGTGTTTTTGAAAAATAATTTAGTTCCAGATTTTTTAAGAAATCGATTATTAAAAATGTTTCGAAGTTATATTCTCCATTATCAGCAATTATAATTTAATTTATAAAATTTTTGAATGATGATTATTGTAAGAGAGTGTTGTTGTTATTTTTTTAATTTTCGAAATAATAATTTTGGTTTTTAAAAATTTCGAATTATAATCGAAATTAAAAAAATAATGAAAATAGAATTAAAAAAAGAAAATAAAAAAATGAAAATTTGCTTAAATAACAAATTTAACCTGTGGTAGTTAATAAATTTTGCAAGTCTTAATTTCTTTTTGATTTAGAATGGATGATAATAAATAAAATTCGTAAATAAAATTCTTAAAATTCGATAATCAATTTCTTCTGTACGAATCTTTTATTTTTTAGAATTTAGTTGTGCATATTCTTCTGCATTTATGTTGTATTTTGAAAGAAAATAAAATGGCTTTAGACTTATCAGAATCAAACTCAGAAAAAAACAATTTAACATTTAAAGTATTAGAGGATACGTAGTAAAAGATAAAAAAATTGTATCAAAGAAATGTACTAATATTTATATTAATAACAATAAAAAAATGAAAAAAAATAGAAAGTAAAAGAAATTATGGAAAAAGAAGGTTATAATTAATCCCAATTTAATAAGGGTAACAATCTTGTAATACTTAACAACTCAGATTACATATAAAAATGAATGACATATGAATTACAAATAAAAGCACTAAATTAAATCTTAAGGAAAATAGTTAACCGTTACCAATGAAGAATGAAACAGAATTGAAGAATATACTAAAACGTCTTTTTAAGAATAAAAGTGTTCATTGAAAATTGGAGAAACTATTGACATTTCAGGGTTCACAACCAGATAAGTTTTATTGCCTAACTAAAATACATAAAGTTTGTCATCTACTCCGCACTTTACTATCAATGATTGTGACCGTTAAGTAAAAGGTCGTTAAGGTTCTGCATTCATTATTGAGTCCCTTCTGCATTTGAGAGTAAAATAATCACTTTCTTTAGAAAAGCTTTAGCAAAAATATTTTCTCTCTCTCTCTCTCTCTCTATATATATATATATATATGATAATGTTGTTATACAGATTAAATCAAAGAGTAAAATGAGAAAAATAACAAAAAAACAAAAATGAATATTAAGACAAAGTTAATTAATATAAATATAAACAACAAGAAACCAAGTGTGAAAGAATTTAGAAAATATATCTTATTATTTATTAGAGTAATAAACAAATTAATAACAAATAAATCTATTTGTTTCTTTTTTACAGATATAAAATATTTATTTTCTTTTGACTAATGATAGAATGAAAAGATCAGTACTTTTGAAAAGACTCTTCAATCTGCATTCATTGCAATAATGATAAACACAATACACACAAATATCATGAAAATAGATTATTTGAAAGAACTTATATAATATTATGAATATTAAAAGTAAATGTTACATTTCTAAAATATAAAATATGTTTTTAATAAAATATTAAAGATATTTATATAAAATCAACTCATCCAAAATAATTTTGTTCAATGATTTTAATAAATGATTCATCAATTTTATTATTAAATTAAATTATATTATTTATATTAAAGATATTATTAATACTTAGTCATATATATTTACTTTAAATTAAACCTTAAATGCATATTGTTGCCAATTGTCAATATAAAGTAATCAATTTACTTTATAAATTATTAATAAAATATTAATTATTTTAATAATAAAGAGATTTGTTTAAATTGATGATTGTTGTTAAAATAAAACATTTAAAAAACCAATTTTGCGTTTTTATTTAAATGGAAAATCGTAACAGTCAACAATCCTGTTTTACTTAATTTTATCGGAAAACCTGCATGTTTACGTTACGGAATACACGTTTATGACCAGGGTCAATCGATCATCTATGAATGAAAAAATTATCATTATTTACATTGTTGTACAAGTCTTCGTTTCTATGTAAGACATTTTTTTAATTAAAAACAAAAAACATGCATATAAGGGTTGATAAAATAGATTAATGAATATTAATTAAAAATACTTTTATAATTAATCAATTGAACATTAATTTTAATTTCATCAAATGTGTAAATAATACGTTAACAGTGTCTTCTATTAATCATGGAAATAAAATTCACTCTTTTGAAATCAATCTATCATTTTAAAATGTTATTTTTGAAAAGTTTATTAATTTTTTAATTAAATTTATTTTATTATTTACTTAATTCTAAACATCCTATATTTTTGTTCTGTGTTTTAGGTTTCAATATTTTAAATTTGTGGAAAATTTTTCATATTATAATTTTGTAAAAAAATAGAAATTTTCTATAATAATAATTTTGTAAATTATTTTTTAAAAGTAAAAATCTTTTTAAAAGCGATATTAAATTTTTTTTATTAGTATTAAACCATTTGTTTATCGATAATAATATTTCGTCAATTTAGAGTGTTGTGAAAGTTGATATTACTATGTAATAGTGACCAGATATTTCACAATGAAATATGAAAGGTTTATCAAGAACTTAGATAAAACATTTTTTGTAATGTTATATGATCATTTATGATAATTATTCAAAAATGAATACAAAAATAAAAATTATTAAAAAATAGGAATTTATATGTTGTTTAAATATTACTATTTAAACATTGTTTTTTTGTTAATAAATATTTATAATCCATCTTATTAATCTTTTATTTAAGTCTATAACATGGCGTCACGAATAAATGCAACTGCGCAGAAGTTTTTAGAAGAAATCATATTCAAGAAAAAAGAAGAAAAATTGTTTATCTTCGAAAAAATTCATCTGAAGGAAAAATCGATAGCGGAACACGTCAATAATGTTAAAGAATTTTTAACATTATTCGAAGAAGCGAAATTAGACGAAAATACGAAAATGGAGGTGTTTTCTTCGTATTTTGACAAAGTTCTCATTGCAGAAATTCAATGCGATTCCGGATCCGATTGGAAATGCTGTAATACGCAAACACTGGCTTCTAAATTGATCGAAAAAATCGACATACAAAGATCTAAAGTCGGTGAATTATATACAGTGGACCATATACAATACAAAAGATTTTGAATAAGTATACTTATATTCTTCAAGATAAAACATCGCAGAAAGTAATGAGAAGAAATTATAATCAGTTAAAAAAGTACAACGGGGAATTAAACGCACCAATATATTATGAATTAAGTACGTCATTTATATCCAGGAAAGAATCAATTGTCAGAAAGACGAGATACCTGATTATAAGCACCAAAATATCGTTGATTTCCAAAGGCGGATGTTATATTATCATTTATGATAATTATTAAAAAAATGAATAAAAAAATAGAAATTATTAAAAAATAGGAATTTATATGTTGTTTAAATATTACTATTTAAACATTGTTTTTTTTTTGTTAATAAATATTTTTATCCATCTTATTAATCTTTTATTTAAGACTATAACAGAAGATACCAATGAAGATAGAAGTTTGTTGAAAATAACGAGACAGATAACGATATTTTGTATTTATCTGTGGCAATTTGTCTTGTAATATAATTTATATCCCCTTTAAATACATTCTAATATCAATGTAAAAAATCTCACAAAAGACATTATTTTCAATCTAACTCTTTTAAAAATGGAAATTATTTTGTAATTCGTCTTTACAGGAACAGTCATTTCTTGGACACGACTGTCTTAAATTGAAATTTTTTTAAATAAAACTTATTTGTATTAAATACTTATATCCATTAAAATATTTATAGTTCTTTTCAATCTCTTATTAATAATTTTTTATTTTTTATTTTTTAGCTATCTATTGACAAAATAACATTTTAGGATCTCAGCACATTAATAAAATTAATAAAATATTAATTAACATAAACTTAGGTAAACTACAGGCACTGAAACATGAATTTGTTTATGTAGAAAAAATACAGCTAAAATCAGGGCTGTAGAGTGAGAGTCGGAGTTTAAGGATTTTTAGTTAAGTCGGAGTCGGAATCAGAGTCGGAGAAATAGTCTAAGTCGGAGTCATGAAACTCGACACCAACCAAAATAATAACAAATATTTTAAATTGACTTAAAAATGAGTCGGAGTCCAAGTCGAAGTTGTAGTTGGAGTCGGGTATTTTAAAAATATAGGAGTTGGAGTCGGACAATTTTAGTACGACTCTACAGCCCTGGTGAAAACACTTATAAACAATACTCAACTGCTCCAGTAAGTTTCTTTAATTAGATGTACTAAAGTAAGTACGGTCATCGTCATGATTAAATGAATCTTCAAATATAATGATATTCAAGTATAAAACTTACCGGAGAAAAATATACACTTCAGTCACTACACTCGATACAACTCAGAATAAATCTTTATTATAATTTAATTTTCGTTATTATTATTTTTTTAGAAATTTCCTTTTCTGCTTAAACAGAACTTAGATTTGAATGATAATTTATTGATTCAATCTTTGAAATTCGATGTTTGCATACATAAAAATATATATAAATATAATTAATTAAATTAAAAATAAAAATTTAAATTTAAAATAAGAATAAAATGGTATTATTTGAACAATTTATGACTCATTGAGTCAATAATACAGATTACCGGATAATCATGCATTTCTTTTTATATCGAGTGTGTATCAATTAAATTGGACAGTGAATAAAATAGCTCGCTCTCGTTGGTTGACCAATCAGAGCGAGTATCGAACCAGACATTTATCACAATTTGAATTTTGTAAATTTTATGTAAACGGGAGTTTGTAGTTTTTCTGAGACGAATATTTACAATTTTCTAAAACATATTTACAAATGTTTTCTGAAACGAATATTTACAAAATTTTTAAACGAAAATTTGCGATTTTTTGAAATGAATATTTATCATTTTTCTGAAACAAATATTTACAATTTTCTGATAACGAATATTTTAAAGTAACGATTTGGCTCTTATGATTCAAGTGTAAATGATTCTTTTTATTTACGATTTTCGTTGAATTTGAGTGAGTTTTATTTTTCAATTGTGAATTGAAATAATTATTATTTTGTAAATTTATTGAATTTGAATTTTATTTGAGTATTGAAACACTTCGGCATTTTTGCGATTTATTGATTTAAAATAATAAATGATGACCAGTTTGGACATTTTAAATGGTGCAATCACGATCTTAAAATGCTCAAGCTGCAATTCTACCAATCCCACTCTACCCCTGCCACAATTTGGTTTTCGGGACAACCTAAAGATTGGGCGAAACAACTAAGTTAATGTTAAAATGAACGTAAATTACGACTAACTTTTTAATAAAAAAACGGAAAATGTTCTTTTATATTTTCAGAAATTTTAACTGTTTAACAAACGTGAAAGATAAATAATATAAAACTATTTGCTGGGTTTCACAAACAATGAAGATTTAGAGATTTATAATAAATGTTATATTTGTATAACTAAAAAGATAAAATAATTTAAATAAAAACTACAGTACTTGGCCATATTATTAGACCCACTAAGAAAAATCGTTATTTTTACATTTAAATGCACCTTAGCTAATGAAATCTAAGAAGTTGTTATTTGTATTATTGCTAT
>MQRK01250108.1:6907-20922 GCA_001938485.1 Girardia tigrina
TCGTCTTAGATAAAAAAATAATCAAACTAAATTTTTATTAAAAAATATTTATTTTCAGGCACGGTTAATCCGCAAACCGGTTAATCCGCGCACGGTTAATCGAGAGTACACTGTAATTAGCATGTGCGTTAAAACTTGGCCCAAGGAAGCACTTAAACTTTATTTTGGAGTGGTCACGTCAAAGTGTGTCTCCTGGTATGACAACGAGTATTATCTTGCTGTAAGATCTAGTTCGATTACGCAAACTATTTCTGGAGATGCATTTATCACTATCCACTGTGTCAGAGACAAAGAGCAACTCAGAAGTCTCATAAAAGTACATACAAAGCCACATCATTGTCTGTAATGGTACCAACTTATTTCGTTGAAGTGATCAAGTTGAAGTGGCTTATTTTTTGTCGAACGACATACGGGACCATTGTTGTCTTTCTTCAAAGCAAGAGTTATCCGAGAAAATAATTTTCTCTACGTTTGTGTAGGTCACCATTGCAGATGTTGGAGAAATCAACACATCATTTTTAACGCCGGAGTTGATGTTTATGTGCACAATATGTCTATTGGTACTATCACGGACATGTTCAGAGGCAACTAATGTGGACTGATGTGTTTCTTTTTTTGGTTGGCACTTGGCCTACAAAACAATAAGGCATTGGCCACGGGTACAAAAAAGAAGTTTGCGATTACAACTTCCTATTCTTCTTGGTAAAAAACTTCATACTGGACTGAGTTTTGTTAACTTTGTTAATTAGTGTATAAGGAAGAACAAATTATATTATTAAAATATATTTAGAATAGAGGATAATAATTCATGAAAACCAGAAAAGACAAACTTTTAATTTAAATCCGGTTGAAGTTCTTTGAATGAGATAGTGTATTACGCCGGTTGGATTGTCGGTCTTACATACCTTGACGGACAGAGCATAACAACCAGTGTGACTTGAACTATCCCGAACTACGAAACTTCCAATCTAGCGATACAAGGAAGTGATGAGTTGATTAATATGAATAGACGAATAAAATTTAGAATTAAATAATTATAAACTAATAAATACATTAGTTTTAGTAAAAAATATTATAGGTTTTTGTGTACAAATCAATGTCTCCTACATATTTATGTTCACGATAAACTTTAATAAATCAATATTAATTCAAAACTTAAAGAGATGTGAAAACATGGCGTCAGATTTTATTTGAAATAATAATAAATTAAAATTTATTTCCTATTATATGAAAAATCCCAAAAATCACTAATAGTACTTTGTTTACAAATAATTGGTACAGTCAATTTGTGAATGAACTGATCTGCCTACAACCGGATCGGAGTATAATTGGAAGATTAATACGCGGAATGACTTATCAATTGAAATCAATGCCAAACGGTCGATTCACCCACTTAATAGCAATGAATCATACTGCCCTCAACCCGCATTTAACCCTTGTGTTAGCAAATAACACGTTTTCGTTTTATAATTTGTTGTTATTTTGAAATATTTATAGTCACTAGCCTAAAATAGCTCTGATTCTTTCAAGACAATGTGAAGTAGTTGCAAATGAATAACAACAGTCACCATTTCACACCTTTATCGATATGATTTATATTAAGCAATGAAAATTACTCATATCCTTTCCACACACCAAACAGACCTATTTTAATTCAATTTACACTACATAAATGAATAAACTTCGTATGCGTCCTTCAACTAAATAACAAGTTACTATTTTAAATTTTTATATTTTCAGATATATTAATGTATAAATAGATATTCTCGTTATAAATTATTACTCAATTTACAAATAATTTCAATAGATATAACTTTATTTGATATCCTAATGATCCCAATATTGTGGAAGGCTGAATGAAGCAACATATAGTCTAAATGAAAAATAGCAATATAGTATTTTAGTAAAAGATCGATTAACGAAACATATCCAATGATAAATCCCTTGATGGAAAGACAATTCCTGCATAAATTATACATTAAAAATCGAAATCCCTACACACTTTGAATTAAATCAAATAAATGCATCGAGAATTTTGTTGGAAAGAATCATCAGTAATTCTATCCAAATACCATATAAATCTGGCATTAAAGCACCTTCACTAACTATAGCTGTATTATTTTCTTCACTAGATTCCTATGAACCTTTACTTCACAACTTCAATGTAATTTTATAATAATCCTAACTTTTAAACAAAAATATCCGTATCCATAATTTTCCTAAATTTCTAATTAATTAGTAAATCAAAAAAAATTTCATATCAAAATTCTTTGTCGGCAGAATTCTACTTGGCCAAACAGAATTTTTTATTATACTATTATATTTTTTTAAAAAATTATTATGTTATTAGTAACAATTTAATAGAAAAATGTAGTCGAAAATTTTTTGTGTGATATTTTCTCTTCTACAAAAGATTTAGCTACTAGTAACATAATAAATTTATTAATTCCATGGATATATATGTATATACAAATCAAGGAAGAAAAAACCAACAGTTAAAAATTGGTGAATAATCGTAAAACGTTTTTTGATTTACTAATTTGATCAAATGTTCACATAGTAGTTTATTGTCATCGAGAATGCGTGAGTGTACAAAATTTGAAGAAAATCGATTGAGTAAAAGGCCTTCAAAAATAGGTTTCTAAATTCCATGGATAGAAAGCAAGCAAATATAACGCATAGAAAAATGTTGCTTGAAGGTAAACAGTTAATGAACAAAGGGGCCCAATAGTTCAATATCTCGTATAATTTAGACAAAATTGGCGCATTAATGGAGATGTATCAGCGGATACTCCAATACTCGAATTTATCCTGACTACAACAGACCGATAATAGATATGTAACTTCTATTTATAATAGGCACTTAATTAGACCACTTTCAAATATAATGCAAGTTTGAAATAAAAGCACCGATAATTATAATTCAATAAATGATGTATAATGATTCTTAAAGTGGATATTATTTTGTCATCAAGTAATCCTCCGCAATATCGAGAGCGTATAATGGCACAGTTGCACAGTCAACAGACACCGGAAGTGACCACAGCGATTGAAGAACCGAACATTACTGTTTCAATAATTATTACTAATTAGCATTCTTTGAAACAATTTTAAATAAGACCATCTCTGTCGGACAAACAACTCTATTATGGAAACAAAGAAAGTTTTTGTATACGATGAATGTCCTAGCATTTTGTCCTAAGACACACACACTCTTTGTGATTGTATATGTAGGCTGAAAGGCTGTGACACACACACTCATTGTCGGGTCACATAAATCTTAGTCGATTTAAACAAAAATAATAACGTGACCTCAAAGTCATCACTTGTTATTCAAATAATGCAAAATATTATTTTTGTAGTGCAAAAATATGTCTAGTAATATTTCATGACGATTGTTAGTGGTATAATTGATCAAATAATACCACTATTATATATTTGTATTTGGTTGATATGTCCTGCGATTGTCTTTGATGATGATCCCAATAGATTCCACGAGTAGGACGCATCTGCAAGACATATCATTTGTGATTGTATGTGTAGGCTGAAATGCTGTAGCTGTGTAGCTGAAAGACTTATCATTTGACTTTCACTTGAATTGGTTTAATAAATATTTTGTCCAGCTTATAAAAAAAGTATCTTTATAAAACAAATGCGTAATTTGTAAACATTTCGTTTATTTTCCAAGTACACCCTAACCATAAATGTCAAGCCAATTTACCGAGTGAAATTTTCATCATTCATTATATTGTACGAAGATATTACTGAGACTGTCTTGTTAGGGTTATTGATAATGGATACTCATGAAAAGTTAATGAAGACGTTATACAACGTTTTGACAGAAAACTCTAACAAAGATCTGGTTAATGAGAAATAAAATTAAAAGCTCAAATGGTTTTGACTTTGTTGACTTCCATTTTTAATACCCTGTAACTCAGAACTGAATAAAAAAAGCAAAAAAATTTTTGTGAAATTACTGTGAAATGTTACCTTGACAAAGAGCATAAATTTGAAATTGTTTGATCGATAAATAATGAATTAAAATAATGGATTACTTTTTCCCCAACCTAATATTTTGTTACAGAAAAAATATGGATACTTAAAATAGAAGGTTTTTGAAGAACTTGCTTTTACATTTCCAAATGAAGATAACTACAACGAGGTTCTCACTTACTTCTTTTCAACATATATTGAAAGTGCAGCAGGTAGAGATCCTCAGTTTCCAATAAAAATATATTTTGATGATTCAGCTCTTCAACGATCTTCTAGGACAACAAATTGCTGTGAAGGATTTCATAATATACTAAATTCATTATTTCACTGCAGTCATCCTAGCGTTTCGTTTCTATTCAATGGACCTGGCTTGACATAGATTGACACTTGTAAATGCCGAATCAGGTCGACCAGAGGTGAAAAGTAGGAAATATCTATATCACTTTGTTGCAACAACTGTGGAAGATAAATTCAGATATTTGCGAAAAATGGTTAATTTGATTTAATAAAATTTTAAATAAATTATCAGATAATAATAATCAGATAAATCTTAACTCTAGTATAAAGATAAAATAAAAGATCATAATATTCTCACCTCGCCTTGAACTAATAAATCCAGAGCCACTTCACGAGGTATGTCTGGTTGATACCATTTTTCAGGCCATTTCATTGCTTCTATGAGAACATCATGGCTTGCAGATTTGTCACTGCTTCCACTTGTGGAATCTATGGAAATTGTTGAAACATCAACGGCTGGGTGATATTTCCCTGGCACACTAGTAGCACCGGTACCAACACCGGATTCTCCTTCTGCGCATCCTCTTTCAGCCAGATCGTAACTAGGCAAAGAGTCCATTCTTAATGATTTACTTTGAAATGAAAAATGATTTTGTATTACAAGCATTTCATAAATTTGTTTGAATTGTGATTTTATATGTGCTATGGCTGTCAGGATGATTATCACAAGATGAAACAAAAATACATAAAGTCCACAAGAAAATCTTTTTAATATAAAAGATTAAGGAGAAATGTATCTATAAATTAGAGTGCAATGCGACATTTTAATTAACATACAACATTACTGTTCTTACTAAGGTTCGAATGAATGCAAAATAAGTAAATCGATATAGGCAGAAATTCTTCAGTAATTATCATTCATTATACCAGAAAATGTTATTAACCTTAAGGATATATACGGTTATTAATTTTAGAAAATATCTTCAACAAAATACTTCTGGAATTTATCTGACAAATTTGAAGACAATAAATAACAATGCTCCAAAAACATAATAAAACAAAAAAAGATACTTATGTTTCAGTTAACTAAATTAATATCTTATTCAAGTTTTAAATTTTTTTAGGTTTCCAAATATATACATAAATAAKGTATAAATTATGKTAATTCTTCRACTATTAGCACTATTAACATATTCATTCCCGCAAGCATATATAGTGCTGGACATAAATATACCACCCCCTATGGTTTTCAGTTTTCAGATAAGGAATGTACAACAGAGTTCCATACTTTTATGAAATGTTGAAAAWGGACTAAAAACCCCCTTTCAAAAGTTATTTTAAGAATTGTAACGACTGTTAGAAATTAGAGCTCAAAAAATAGTTTTTGACCTTGGACATAAATATACCACCCCTTTACCAAATACTGTTTAATCACTGACAAACACGAATATTTTCAAACAAAATATGTACCTAATAATCAGTTAGGTTACCATGCCTGTTSATCAATTGAAAAATTCTATTTGATATGCTGTTAACAAGGCGTTTCACTGAAACAAGGTGTCTTACACGAAGGTACTACGATATCAGACAAAAATAAGATCCCCRTTAACCCTAACCATGTACTCTAGATACAGGATTTAGATTACTTTATTAATGGGCCTTWTAAGCRGACAATGTGAGTATTTTGGTTAAGGTGGATAAAAGCCCTAACAAGGATTTCATACCAACTAGTCTAATCCAGAAACCTGTAATTTTTTTATAATTTTTTTTWAAATTTACTTACATTTTCAATTGCTCATTCTTTTATTTATTATTTTATAAGTTTTCCGMTAAAACATTTTTTAAATTCTACTCTTGAATATTACAAAATTTAAATTTTACCAATTACGAAATTGATAAATTTTTTGTATGGCTTTTCAAAAATACAGCTTTGTATAACTCTACTAATTTTTAACTTAATATTCTAATAAAACTAATACTTTTATAATATACTGCTAGAAAAACATTATAATATTTTATAAAAACTTAATAAAAATTTTATAATTAACAATATTTTATAATACAGTAGGACTCTAGTTTTGGGACAAAATCCGATGTTGGGGTAACCCAATTTTGGGAGCAAAATTAAAAACTAATTTTATTTTTGGGGCAAAATTTTTTTAGCTATTTTTTCAATTACTAAATCTATTTTATATTTTATTTCTTTTTAAAAAATTTTTTATCTTTCGAATTTAATTTTTCTTATCATAAAAACGTTTCAAATTTTTAAGAGAAAAATGTTTTTGTTTATATCATAATGTTGTTTATTTTTTAATTCAAAAATTTTTTATCCATTAATATAGTTAAAAAATTATCACTTGAGGAAAAGATCGAAATAGTAAAAATGCTAAAAGAAAATAGCAAAACAGAACGAAAATTGAAAAATGAATTTTTCACTAGCAAAGGAACAATATCGAGAATAAAAAAGATATGGAAAATTATTTATTCTCAAAAATTAAGAGATGAAATAACACCAAATAAAAAAGATATGGAAAATTATTTATTCTCAAAAATTGAAAGAGATGAAATAACATCTTCTGAATTCAACTCGAATTCAAAAAAAATTAAAAATGATGCAAATTTAATCACCGATATAGTAGAATAAAATGCATTTCTCCATGTTGATGTTTCTCAATATTACGGATAATCATAAAAAATATATTAAAATTGCACATAAATCAGAAATTTATAAAGAAATTGATGAAAAGGTCATTGAGATTTATAGAAAATTCAGGGAATTTAACAAACCAGTAAACTGAACTAACTTAAAAAATTGTACTTTATAAATTTCGACAAATATTAAGATAAAATAATTTGCTGCTTCAAATGGACGGTTGAGAAATTTAAAAACGGACACAATATAAAATCGGTAAAATTAAGTGGAGAACAAAAATCTGCTCATACAAAAGCCGCAGAATTTTTTTAAAAAGATATTGAATTAATTTTTAAAATTTACGCGCCGGAAAATATGTTAAGATGTGGCGTCATTATATTTTCTTATAGTTATTTTATTTATTTTTTATTTTCTGTCTTCTTTTATTTGCTATAAAAGTCTTAATAATTTAAAAAACCTGTTTTTTGGGCAAACCCACTTTTTGGGGCATTTTTGTGAAAATGTTGCCCTAAAATTGGAGTCCTATTGTATAAATGCAATACTTTAATTATCGAATTATTAGAAAACCTAAATAATTTCAGTAAAATGAAAAATGAATTATATCCTCAAAATGTATTAATTAAAACTTTAGTGTTTAACTTTAAAAAATACCTGCAAGAATTGTTTACGATTAACTTTGGTCAAATCATGTGGTTTATTATGAACTATAAAAATTACCTATAGAATTAAAAGAAATATTTATTAACATGCTTATTAATATTATTATTATATTATTATTGTTTTAGAATGACAGGATACAAATAATTTCGAATTGATTGTTTACATCATTTTCATCACAACAGTCTTTTAAATTCATGTGTGTAAATTGTTATATATGATGGTCAAATATAATATAAATTAATGATATTAATGAAAATTTAATATTTGAAAATTACGATTTTTAATTTATTTTATCTAAAAAAATATGGTAATAAAATAAATTAATATAATAATAAATAAATAATATTAATATTAATAGACCAACCTCTGAGGAGGAAGTGGGGCTGTTTCTTTGATTTTAAACTGGTCCGAACTACTGACTTTAACATTTTGATGAGGGCCAGAACAAGGACGATCAGGAAAAGAGAGATTCTTTTCCGGATTAATATTTTGATGTGGTCCAACTACTGGTTTTTTTTGTGATTGTGGTACAAATGCTGACTGAACGCGTCTATTAGCATACATCCACGGTGGTGTATTATCATTGGTATTCTTATGTTCTAATAATACTTCTCCGACAAGATCGTCGGTTTCATCATAATTATTTTTTGTCTGTCGTGAGCTAGATAAATGTGGAATACTGGTCGGAGGAACAGGCAGAGGTTTATTCGAAGTGATTTTCGGGTTGCATAACGCATTTGGCACAGCTCTATCGATATTATTATTGCTATTATTACTATTATTATCAGATGATTTATTTATATTTGTTCCAGTTGGAGATCGATCTAGTTTCTCTTTACTAACAACCACGGGACTGTTGTTATTGTTTCTAAAAAATGATTTATACATGTATGTATCATTTTTTTTAAATAATTATACAAGTATAAATACTTCAAAATAAAATGAAAAATTGACTCATATTTATACTGTTATGGCCGTTGATATTCGCAGCCGACTGCACATATTAGAAAATGCTATTCGGAGCCAGATTTTAAAATGATATTTAACTAACTAAATTAAAACTAAACTAACTAAGAAAAAAAGCAAAATATAAAATGACAAAATTTTAAGATATGAAAATTCAAGATAAATAAACTAGAAAATCAATGGATTTTTACTTGTTGTTTTTTATTTGTTTTGTTGATCATATGTTGATGAAGAAAACAATACAAATTACTTTACTTTGTTTTGTTTTTGATTTGAACGACCCCTTACAGCAATCTTTGTCAGCATAGTATATCGAAAGTCATCAGTAAGTTTAATTAAATGTTATCCAGTTGGTTGTACATTGTATGTCACCTTACTATCACTATCATGCTCTTGTGCCCCAATTAGATAACTGGAAACATTTTCTTCTGTCTCAAGTTTGAGGACAGTTGTTTGAGTTTCATAGTAATTTGAACTTATTGGTTTTAACTATTGGCATGTCATTGTTTCCCTAATTTTGATCAATATTGGACTATGCTTCATTCTCTTCCAGCTGTTGAGTTTCAAATTTTCGTTCAACTACATTAATGTTGCGTACAATCTCTGCCTGCTCAATTTGGATTTGAATATTATGTCCTTTTTCCCATTCATGTAACAAATCTGCTAAAATTTTGTGCTTCCCTTCAAACTCCTCAGTTCCTAATAAACAGAGGTAGGAGGAAAACCCTTTCATCAATCCTTGTTAACATTTATTTGTCATCATCAGTACGTATCTTCCTCGTAACATTCTGTACTACAACATATATATTATTTGAACTATTCATCGTGTTAGACTTTTTAAATGTTGAGAAATTATTTAACTATCTAAACTTAAAGCATGTTTAAATGGTAAAATATTTTCTTTGGGTGCCAACTGAAGCTGACAATAAACTACTTTAGCTGCAAAAGGAAATATTTTTCTGAAAAT
The DNA here is from genome assembly GCA_001938485.1 of Girardia tigrina. Classification (NCBI taxonomy): domain Eukaryota; kingdom Metazoa; phylum Platyhelminthes; order Tricladida; family Dugesiidae; genus Girardia; species Girardia tigrina. Next base: position 16,384 of record MQRK01250108.1, read on the forward strand.
TTCTGTGGCCTTAGGTGTATTGTCTTTAATGTGATACTGACGTGTGATCAATTTTGTGATTTCAGTGTCCAAAGATGCTTTGAATATCTTCTTGTCATATGTCAAAAATTCTTTCCCTGACTCCGAAAGACTTTTCGGAGCATTAAGGAACCCTTAAATTTCATAATTGGAATTAAAAATTCTGCTATTTCATTACTGGTGTAGGAGTGAAAAATAGGTACGCATCCATTGTTATAATCAATTGCATGAATCGTTAATAATGAAATTCAATTATAAATTGTCTTATAATTGAAGTATGACTATAACTTATGGATATTTTGTATGAGTGATAAGTACTCTGTTGTTTGAAATGATAAAGATAGTAAAAAACCATCTTGTCTTTTGAATTTGGTACATAGCATCATTATTTTTAAGGATCACCATTGTGACTGTATTTCTTCATTGTCCGTACGAACAACAGGCTTAACCTTTTGCTTCAAGTTGTACACAGTACATGGTAAGACATTTTCCGTATATTTTTGTAGCAAAAAATTCTTGATTTCAACTGGTTTTGCAGTATGAATCTTCAAAATATTGGTATAATTTTAATTCAAATTAATGCGGCGGTTTTCTGGATAAAAGAAGTCATTATAGAAATCTTCATATACACCGTGTCTTTTTTTGCAACTTAACACGCAAGCTTGTTGTACATCCTTGCTTGAATGATGACTGATTAACACGCTCTCCTTTACTTTCACTTGACCTAATCTTAACCTGATCGTATCTGTATCTAATGCTTTAATATGAAAACTCATTGTTGTAACTGAATCCTTGTCCTTCTCACTTCCGTAAGTCAAAAATAATATAATTATAAATAATATGCCATATCAAAGTATATATTGAAAAAGGTACCAATGATAATAATATAAAGGTAATAATATTCAAACAAATTATTTGAAGTTTTATTATAAAAGTTTATTTTAAAACGTTTCCAATAAAAAATCTTTTTAGTTGGCTTAGTTTTAATTTAATTAATTTAGTTCAGTCAAAGTAGTTAAATAGCATTTGTAAATCAGTGTAGCCGGGCTGTGAATATACACTTTGTATTTTTATATCACATATTTCAATGTTTTCTTACATCATGATCAGTAACAAATTTTTAATACAAAAGAGATTGATTATTGTTATTGCCAATTTTTATTATGTCAATGTCACCTTGTAAAATACAGTACGACATGGAAAACATATCGATTAATGAGAATTTAGATAATTTATTTGTTTCCTAATATACATAAAATGATGATAAATTTGACATAATTATGAGAATATAGATATATATATATATATATATATATATATATATACATAATGTTGTATATAACCACCTCTTTTTATAGAGCAACCTCTGAGCACAAAGGTGATGTAATGGCAGTGGACGAGTCTGTTGGGTTGAATGTAGTATAAAATCGTATCCTGTGTTTAGTACATTTTGTTCCACGGGTCAATCACGTCAACGTACGTTTTTTTGGAGACAAACCAAACATTTCTACATGGTCTGTCGGTTGACATTGAGAGCAGTTTGATGTAACGCTAATTACATAATTCAAATATTTTTTCTACTTTGGTTGTTGATACCTACTTGTTTCTGTCCACTGTACACGCTAATAGTCAATGTCAAAATGCAGCATCCTCTGCTTAAGTACATACCATAGCTCAATACTATCTTCCTCAAAGATAAGGCCCTTAAAATTCATGACATTGGTAACCAGTTTTCTTCTTTTTTTCTATTGGTCGCTGTCATGGATGAAATACACGTGCATATGTATAACATGACGTACAGGATCAGGGAAGGAAGGAAGAGAACCTAATAAGGCAGTACATAATGCAGGTGGATGTCTGCTTCGTGCGTGGTGTGATGTGAGGAACAATGAGCATTAGATCTTCATATAATGTATAACTTTCGAATTAACATTGCATATCTATCCATATAAAAACAATGGGCTGACTCATACGTTTAAGAGATACGTACAAAATGTTGTGACGTAAATTATTAAGATGTAATACTTCAAACAGTTTTCTAAACTTGGTATGTAAGTCTATATCATTTTCCCTAAAGGAGGTAACCCATACCCCTTTCAGACTTAAAATCGTAACACAATTCCTTTAATTCTATTTATTTGTCCAATTTATGAAGATTCTATCAAAAATTAAACTAATGGAGTTTAATAATTAATTTGAATTTAGTTTATTTATAAAAATGTAACAAAAATACTATTTTTAAAAACTATAAGCGATGCTGTCATCAATTTCACACAATTCTCGAAGTATAACTACAAATGGAACTTAGAACCATCAGCGATTCACAGAGAAGGACCATATCAATTACCAAGTGTACATTTAGTATGTTTATAATTACAAAATATTCAAATACAAAACATTGTTAAGATCATATTATTCCGGAAGTACTTCAATTATCAAATGTCTATTTTTGCTAAATATTTACGTAATAAACCAAAGAACATTTGTGATCCAATAGTAAACATAATATAGGAAGTCTTAGTAAATAAATTAATGAGAAATTTTTTGGTCTATCAAACAGGGCCTTTTTTAAGAAATTTTAGCTGGGAGGCACAAGCAATCTGGAATGGTCATGTGCCGAAATATGGTAGCTTTTATGTCGGATGAAAATAGTTATTTTTCATTGTTTTTTTATAATAGTTTTTCCTATTCCAAACAGTTTTTTATCAAGTGTTCTTAGACTTAAAAGAAGAAAATACACAAATCACCCAACTCATAACATTTTGCGAACAGTCCAATACGAGTTATATTACACAACACTTCAACACATGTTACTTTTTAAAAAAGGAATTGACAAAAAATCTCTGTCTGAATATATATCCGAGGTCGGTTTCCTTTCTCGTCTTTCTTTCCCTCACAAGATTTCTGCATCAGTAAATTTTTTGGAAAAACATTTGATGATTAGGAAAACGAATTATAAGAATCGTCAAACAAGGTATTGGAAATTTCTGGTGGAAACAAGAGATGTCAAGACCTTATTGAATGAGTTCTGCTTATGTAAAAATTTGTTTATAATGTACAGATAATTAACAATAAATCCCGGCGTAATGCAATTTGTGTGAGCACTGCAGTTGATATAATTAAGACTGTTAAGTATTTTTCAATTTAACCTCGTTGAAAGTTATTCCATCAGTTTAATAATGAATTTACTTTTAAATATTCTAAAAGTCTTATTTATTTTAGTGAAATCAAAACCTACGCTTTTATATCACTAAAATCTTCAATAAACTATGAACAGATGTTGAAGATCTGTTACAGATAGATCAATGGTGGTTCCAATCCATTCGGACTGTATAATTACAATAGTATTAGTAATTCAGATGAATTTCTACTGCCTTTTGAAATGATACAATAAGAGACTTTTTATAGCTTTGAATGACAACACAATTTCTATAAGAGATAATAATTGAAGGATATTAGCAAATCTTAATCAAAATCTCTAAAAACTATTCTAGATATCATTGTTGTTCCTGCCTCCCAAGATTTTGTCCTCTTCAGATTGTGAATTTCAATGTCCGATTAGGATTTTTCAGTTAATTCTGACTTAAAACTAACTATGGTTTATATTTTATGGAATAAAAACATTTTGGTCCAAGTAAGGTCTCTAATTCTATATTTTGTTCTTATAATAATCTTCAACCTTAGATATATATGGTAAAGGTGACATAAAGATACACATCAATATAAAATAAATGGACTCCAAAAATCAAGTTTGTTAACTAAAATAGCACATTGTTGGCCGCAGACGTTATACAATGTATCCTGATAATTATCGGGTTATAACCCAATGGAAACGAAACTTTTCACAGCAATTCTACGATTAAGTAATAAATAAGAATTTCGATTTTATATTATGCGGAATCTTTGAATGCTTTACGATAGAATTACGGCTATACGAGTCAATTCTTACGAACAAATGGGTTAATATATACGTAATTCGCCAAGCTAAATATGATTATACACCAAAGAAAACATAATTCAATTCAAATTAAATTTATTTTCTATAACAAGAAAGTTATAAAGATATCCTTTTTCCAAGAAATTTTGACTTAAATAAATAATTTTTTTCGAAGTCTTTTTCGAAGAATCCTTTTTTGCAGCAAGATGATACAACAATCTCTGAGAACTCGTTGGTAACCGATTATTGTGAATGGATACATTATCGTGCCAGTAGTACAAGTTTCAGACTCTGTTCTTATTTTTATTGTTCCTGGCCCGTTGTGCGAGTCTGGACTAATACTCAAGACTAATACTTATACCAACACAAATCTCAGCAAAGTCAGCGAGGATCATATCTTTTGTATCATAAAAATTGGTGAGTGTGAGAGCGTTTTATCTTGTAGCTTCTATTCTGAAGATTCACATATTCATTCGGCTACATAAGGAAGATTTATTGTTCTGGATTCGTAAAAATTTAAAAAGAAAAGCAAAAAAATGGTGATTTTAGATACTTAAAATATATTTTTTTCCATATAGGAATAG
>MQRK01250109.1:19796-31463 GCA_001938485.1 Girardia tigrina
CTTTTTGAACAGTTCCATAAGAGCAATTCAGAGTTGACAACGATTTCCTGATAGAAGATTGGGGTTCTTGCTTAAAATGTTCTGCTATCTCATTTTTCTTTTCATCATCAATTGGTGGTTTTCCAGATTATTTTTCCAGAACGCTTCCTGTTTCTTCAAACTTTTTGAAGATGCTTCTAATACTTTTCGGTTAGAATATTTTTCCATTTAAGTCGTTGAAGTTCTCTTGTTAAAGTCAGTGACTCATGCTTAGCAAATAAAATAACAATTTTTACACGCTGATTCACATCTATTTTGAATCTTACGCTTAAAACAATAACAACAATTAATGCATTTAAAGATATTTTTTAATTAAATTTTAAAGAATAAGCTTCAAGATGACTTTATAAATAAAAATAATGCAATATAATTCAAAAGTTATTGCAGTTTAAAACCCGGTAGTTACTTTATGATCACCCTGTAGATAAATAATTTATTATTTCGCTTAATTTTGAAATTTTATTAATTAATTTATAGTCTTATTAAAATTTTATTATATTAGAATATTCTATTATTTTTTAAAAAATCTTTATTTTAACTTAACTTAAACAAATCTGTTTTATTTCGAGATTTAATTAAAATACGTATTTTTAAAATTTATTACAAAAATATTTTTTATTTCGAATTCTATTAAAAATATTTTATTTCAACCTTATTAAAGTTTTACATTTTAAATTTGTGATCAAATTATTTTATTTCAAATTTTATTATAAGCTCTTTTTTATTTCAAAATTCTTACATTTTAAATTTCTTACCAAAAATATCTTTTATTTCTAATTCTATTAAAAATATTTTATTTCACTTTATTAGAGTTTTGAATTTTAAATTATTTTATCTCAAGTCTTATTAAAGCCTTTTTTTCAAACATTTGTAAAATTTTACTTTTTAAAATTTTTATCAAAAATATTTTTATTTCAAATTTTACTAAAACTTTATTCTAAACTTTAATAAATTTGTATTTTAATTTACTTTGTATAAAAATTCAATGTCATCAATAAATTAAATTATTTTATAAGAAGTTTCCATTTTTGTTATAAAGAAATTGAATAAAATAAGTTAATATAAATATATTAACTTATTTTATTCTAATCGTAAAATTCTTTTATGATATGATATTTTTATTATGATTATGATATTTTAATTTATGATATTTTTTAAGGTTTTAGAAATTTCTTTGTTAGATTTTAAATTCAAAAAAATTTTATGTGCTTCCCAAAATAATCAGTTCTAAATTTACAATATAATAATCGTGATATCTGTAACAAGGTACATAAGATTTTGGAATTTTGCTGAGGCTGACTATTTATAAATATAGATAAATATATATTATTTTAGAGAATAACTATTGAATTTCATCCTTGAAATATATTATCTTCAGATACACCTGCAAAATGATATGATTGTAATAATATTTCAGACCAAATTTTAAAGAATATATTATTTAGTTCAAATATTAAAAAAAATCTGTTTTTTATTGATAATTTATCAAAATGCTAGTCATAGATAAATGTAAAAGCGTTGACATTTATTCCTTTCTATAATATTATACAGTTGCAAAGTTTTTTTTAAATGACATTCTTCAAAATTTTAAATCTTTTTTTAAAATACGTACTAATTTTGATTTCTGATACTTCTATTGTATAAGTAAATAATTCAATTTATTCAAATATTTTTTCCATGAAATAATTTACTATTATACTTTCTTATCAATTATAAATATTTCTATATTTTAATTTTGAATCATTTTTTAATTGTAAACTAATAAATATACTATTTGGATAAGTTGTAATAAGAATATTTTCTATTTTTTATAAAAATAATAAGTAATAGTAAAATCTATTAAAATTAATCTATCGGAATCTTCATTTATGCAAACAATCGACAATTTTTTTACTTGTGATTACTGGTTTGTCAGTAATTTTTATTGTTTTTTTCGATGTATTGTTGTAGTTTAATCGATTGACTTTCTAATATATTTTCCTTCAACGTTTGGTACCTATTAAAATATTGGAGCTATTCTATTAATAATATTCTTCTTAAATAAATCGTTATTAATTAACTTTCTACATATTATGTACCACTAACTAATTAAAAAAAAATTATTATTTTAAATTGATATTACATTATTATTATTATTCAAACTTGAGTCCTCGTTATGTTCTTTTTTAGTATTTTTTAAGACTGATTGATTGCAGCAGAGATTTCAGCGGTCGAAGTGTATATAATTTGTGATTGGACGTTTAAATTAAGAATTTATTATAAAAAAATCAATTTTATGTTTTCCTTACAATATTATTTTGCATTTCTTTATTACAAGGATTAGCGTTTTTGTGATTCGAATAAAATTTTTGATTATGCATTGAGCTTTTTATGATAGGAAATTAACTTTTTTGATATAAAAATAGTATTGTTGATATTTCTGGTATATTATCAATTATAAAAAACAAAAAACATAATTTTAACAGTTATCATATCAAAATTCTTTAAGGTTATTTATTACTATAAATTTATGTAATACATCTGGTTCCATGATATTTAACCATAGACAATTAACCATACGACATTCAACTATATGACAAATAATCACTCGATATTTAACCATATTTTATTCAATAACTTTAATAAAACTAAGTTTCATAAGTTTTACAATTTCAAACTTTTGGGGACAATTCTATCGAATAAAATAAGGATTGCCGACGATACTTTCAAGGTCATCGCAGAAATATTTTTTCAATTTTACAGTATTCGTGTGCAGCCTGTAAACGATGTTTACCTTCTGTCAGTGAAAGCTTTGCTTCCGGACAAAAAGGAGCGAACATATGAAAGACTGTTTCGAATAATCCATAACCGCAATGTAAACCGAATAAGATATTGTTGGATTTTGAGAATGCTACTATCAATGCGTCTATGTGTGTCTTTTTAGAAACTGAAAGTAAAGGATGTTTCTTTCCTTTGTCACAAGCTCTTCTTTGAAAAGTGAGTGAATTAGGATTTAAAACTAAATATGAGTCCAATGACCAAATATTTTGTATATTTTTCAAAATGCTTGCAAAATTGTCTTTGTTACATCCCACTGAAGTCGTTGATGGATTTTTGGAAATCAATGATATAATTTCGAATGTCGAATAGCCGAAACAAGTCGATGAACTACTGATGTACTTTTAGAGCACATATCCATGGTCGCCAAATGAGAAATGGAATTAGAAGACATCTAAAATTTCCAATCAATCTGTGGAATCATCATAATAGCGCTTGTGACGGTATGGTCATAAGGACAAATGCAGTGGAAGGTTGCCATTATGCCCTTCAATTACTCTTTCAGTGCAGTCATCCGACGGGCTAAGAAAAGAGGCTGCCTTGCAACATACTTAGTACCTACAATTTTCTGCTGGACAAGTAAAATCCATCTCACTTTCAGTACTGAAAGCTGCGTGAACGTCTTGTTGTAATGAAAGGAATTATAATAGCGAAAGTCGAATGAGAATCCTACGATCAGTAGCAAGTTTTTGCTGTTCTATATAAAAATTATAATTTTTATTAAAGTTATTGATTTATTTTTCTTAATGTTAATTTTTATAATTTTTAATAAAGTAATTGAAAGAAATTTGGTTAAATGTCATATAATTAAATGTCGTATGGTTAATTGTCTACGGTCAAACGTCATATGGTTAATTGTCGGTACCACTAATACAACTAACGATGTCAGCTGTGATACAGAAATGTGACTGAAATATGACTCCATTGTCATGTGATGCTACACTTGTACACATGAAATTTACTTATGTTAAGAAAGTTATTTTGCTGTTATTCAACTACCTTAAAGAAAGAAAAGAAATCATCACAAAAGTATATAATTCATCAACAGATGTTCTCAAACTTTGGACTATAGCTCACATTCCTATAAGACCAAAAATAAAAGTTGAAAGTAATATTGAAAGAGTGTTTATGGAACGGAATAAATTGAAGAAGATTAAGGAAAATTCAGTTAAAGGTTCCACAGTATTGCAAAAAAAGAAGATGAAGGGAATGAAAAGTCAGACAACTGTTCGATATTGTCCATACCAATATCTTAGATATGATTGAAATAAAGGAAGATATGTTTCTTTACTTAACTAAGTAGACAAAGGTCGTTGAGAAAAATACAGAAAAGTTACAGCGGTGAAAGAAAAATAAAAACTACGACAAGAAGGGGAGAGCCAATAAGAATTTTCTAGAATCATCCTCATTTTCACAATATAAATTTGCACACAAATTTAATGATTTCCTTTGTGTTGAGCTGTTTGTTAACTTTGTTGTACCACCTAACTGTTATCATCTGTAGTGACCTCTAACTACTGGTTAATATTCATATTATTTCACAAAACAACTTACTTCATTAAAAAGAACACAATTAATGAAGCAATTGAAAAAATCTTAAAAAGTATGGTATCACTGAAAGAATTAATGAATTTATTTTTCGTCCAAATGAACAAAATAACTGGGAAGTCAAGTTTAAATTTGAATTTTGAAATAAGCATCACCCTGATATAAATAAGCATATATAACTGAAGTAATATCACATTCATAAATTTAATTTATTTTCTTTAACTAATTCACAAAATTATTGTTTCATTTGATAGGATTAAAGTTTCCAGCTCCGTCATTTTACAATCTTGTCTTGTGATCTACAAAGAATATAACAAAGTATACATTAAAATTATCGGTCTCTCTATGTATGCTTGTTGCCACTAGATATTAATTTAGTATTTTGTAAACTCATATTTTTTTATTTAATTGTTGTGAGGAATATTTTAAATTGTATGAATGTGTGAATGTACTGATGTTGTATGTTGAACTTAGAATGTTGATTGTCCCACCAAGATTGAAATTAGTATTTTTTTGTATTTACAGTGATTGATTATTCGCAAATAATTAAAATAATAATTTAATAAGTTTATATTTTAAAAATTAAGTTTAATATTTTTTTAAAAAAAGGCATTTAATTAGAAATCAAACAAATAAAATTTAAATTTAATTCATTTTTAATAATTTGATAACATTATTATTTTCAGTTTTTATAAAGAAATGTTTAAAATTATTATTTTTAATTAATATTTTTAGAAATTAAATATTTTAAAAAAAGATTTGACAAAATTGTTCGAATAATCATGATTAAAAATAGAAATAAAAAAACCAATTAGAACGATGTCAAACGATGAACAATCTTCCGGGAGTTGTGATGACTCTAAATGTGATAATAATAAAAATTCAAATCAAAATTGTCGCAATGTTCTTAACAACTGTTATAAATTTACTTAATAATAAGTATAATATTTTTGTTAATAATAGTTTAAATCTATATTAAATTTAACTGTGTATACATAAGTCATAATTGTAATATACATAATTCATTACTGTTGATTCATTATTTGAAATACTTGTTTCTTTTCTCTGAGTTGACTGTAACAGAGTCATTCTCTGTGTTATGAAATTCAAATATTACTTTACTATTAATTAAGATTTGTTTTAGGTTTCATACATTTTTATTTTTATTCTGACATTTTTATTTTAAAGTGGAGTTCGGTTGAATCTTTTATTTAGAACAAACATTTATGGAATCACGACCATAAATAATAATTTTTGGAAATAAAAAAATAATTTTTATTAGAGACTAATAGTAATAATCATTATATTGACTAATATATATGCATTTGATAATTTAAGCCACAGTGAGAAATCTAGGATTTATGAAGCTGCAATCAGAAATAAAATTTTTAGTTATTTAAGATTTGAAAAAGATTTTGATTAATTTTCTGAGTTTGGAGTTGAGATTTTAATATTGAAAATATTTGAATATTTTAAAATAATTATATTAATAAATTCGTTGTTTAGATCAGAGCATCAATCAAAAGTATTATAATATTTTGAGTTTGCAAAGAACTCATGCATACTTTGAATCAGCAAATGTTTATTACTTTAACAAAGTGACTGTCATGGCGGTCATTCAGGATCACTAAAATATTCCTGGCAGCCGACCTATAAAACCCCAATTGGATTCATGTTTTAAATATACTTTTTCCGTTTCCGTTTATCTTTTTTTCGTATAAAAAACTTTGTTAGCAATTTTATGGTGGAAATAGCTTTAAGAATGTTTTATTAGATGGTAAGAAAATTATTTTTATTGAAGTTAAAATTGATCTGAACTACCCTAAATAAGTGATGAAATACAGTTATATTTTAAAAGTTATCGAAGGAGTAATGATTGGTTAAGTCTTATTAATGTGAGGAATATTTAAATGTTGATGTTTTGTGTGTTGTTTGAATGTTGTGTTTTGATTTGAGATTGTGTCTCTACTACTCAGATGACTGATTAATATTTTAGTTCTTACTATCTGAATCTAATTTATTCAAAATTAGAATTAATATTCAAAATTTTAATTTATTATGATTGTAAATTATAAAGGGTATGAATAAACACGGTAGATAAATAAATTGCTTCATAAAGTAAATACGTGAAGATAAAGTTGTGGAGGTTTACAGGCATTAGATTTGGAATCAGGGCTAATTCTAGTGCCTTGGTCCTCAGACTATTAAAAGATGTGTCTTTTATTTATATTTCTTTCTACAGTAACCCAATTCTTTTACTGTTTCTATAAAGATTGCCAGAATGGCTTTTGACTAGATCCAATTTTTCTTGTCATTTTTTTCACTTCATGGAGTGTTTTTTAATTATCCCACCAATCTCTCAGCATTTTATTTGTGACACCAACGTTTCTTACTGTAGCTGAAATATTTCCGGTAATTTCTCTTAATATTTCAAATGCTTCCAACTTTTCCTTTACTGTATAAGATCTTCTATGCATAAAGGGTTGTTGATTTGGAATTAATTATTTAAAAATAAAAAAATCAATGTATTTTAATTGATTTTAATATTTTTTAACCCTTTGACTACCATTGGGACAATACATCCCATTTAATATAGTTCCATAGTCAAAGGGTTAAAAAAATTAATTTTTATATAAGTCTTGTAGTGGGAAACACTTTATTTGCACTGTCCTTCTGGGAACTGGAACTGGCATTGTTTTCAAAACAAGTTTGATTTCTGCTGAGCGACCACGCTTCTGTTTTGAACTCAATTGCATATTTTACGCTCTAAGTGGTATTGAAGTATACTTATGGCAGGAGGCCAGCAGTAATAAATGTTTGCTAATGTATTTTTTTGGAATTCTTTGCAGTAGCATGTGCTAAAGGTTCAATTTCGCTTATCTTCGATTAGAAATAGTTCCCAGAAACGTGACTGCGTGTCCTTGAATGAATCAAAATCAGACCAGTTGAGTTTATCTTTTAGCTTTCTATATTCTTTAAAATTTGTAGCAATTGTTCGACCTGACGCCACGTAAGGAATCTTCTCTTTTTTTTAACATCAGTGCTGTCATTTCTCTTTTAGTGGTGTTGTATGTTTTAAGCCAGAGTTCGTGACTAATTGGTTTTTCTGGATTCATATTGACTGACACTTTTTTGTTTGTTTGCTACAAATCTTACGAAACACATTGACCTACTTCCCGTTGTTCGATTGAGCTGAGATTATACATGTATGTGTAATCCCGGTGGTAATACATGAATCAATTATAAGATTTGGATCATGTTAAAAGTATGCCTCTAAATTTACACGACTGAAAAGTATGACCCTAAAATTACACAACTAAAAAGTATGCCCCTGAAATTACACAACTAAAAAATATGCCCCCATGCAATAAATACAATAAAAACACAATACAAAATTATGAAATTTATTCATCATTAAAGTAATTTTTCAATAAATTCATCAATTTTTTATTCCAATAAGATTCAACATTTTGTGTGTGAGTCCCGGTTCTAGGATCTACAAAATTAATCGAATGATTAACTGTACCATGATCATGTCCTGGAGCATTTAAATTGTAATATGCTCTCCATTCATCACTGTGAATAGTTGTACCCGGCAATATTACATCACAGATAATGGGTCTCAAAATAGCCGCAGATCTGTTTGGAACCACTCGCATTATGCCTCTCGCCGGAGTAAAAGATATATCTACGATACCAAATAACTATATCTGATGGTTAGCAACTCTGCCACGATTATATTTTTGTTTGTGGCAAAAAAGACTTTCATCGATTTTACAGATTACATTTTCGTCGCCCAGTCTTACAGGATTAGCTTCAAAATATTCAAAAATGCATTTTCTTATGGTTTTGAATATTTTAATAATGGTGGGCGTTGATACAGTCAAAGACCGTTGAGTCGCAACAATTGATAACTCATTGCTCCATCTGTAGATCAAATCTATCCATGTTTGAAGACTACTTCTGGAAATGCCCAAAAAAGAATTAGTTCTAATTGACAAAGTTGTTTTGTATTTTAAACACCTCTTATTTTGGCATTTCCAGACATATTGGTACATAACACTTTGCTTAGCTGTCCAGGTCATTACCTCGCCGCAACTGCCACACTTCATTGATGATTTCAAAATCCTCTTTCTTTTAAAAAATGCTATCGTGTCTTGTAAATCAGTATTCATTAGTCTTCTTATGATTGTTTCATACGTACTAGGTAACATGATCCAAAAAATATTTATGAACATTAAAATAAATAAAATTAGTTATAATGAGATATAATTACACAACTAAAAAGTACGCCCCTAAAATTACACAACTGAAAAGTACGCCCTTAAAATTACACAACTAAAAAATATGCCCCTGGGGGCATATTTTTAACAAGATCCTAAGATTTACTGACTGATTGATAATTAGTCATTTTTTGTAAAAAGTGCTTTTGTGATTGTCATCTAATTATCCCTTATTTATAAATTAAATAGAAAAAAATTAATTCCAAATCGTGTTTTTTTTATTTTTTGTAACTTAATAATTTTTTGTAATAAATATATTTTTGAACTCATTACTAAGCATAGTTTATTTGGTTATATTTTTGTCTTGAGGAATTTTCAGAAAGATATTGATTTTCAGGATCCGGGTTATCCTGTCCTTTCCCATAATATTCCCGATAGAAAAAAACAACTTTAGGACGGCTTCAGGTGTGAAAACAATGCTCTGAAAATAATACTATTCAAATGAGCAATCAACCAAAAACTATTCGATTGAAGATTTTCGAGTCGGGTCGAATAGTTTGAGATTCCACCGTGATCCCATAGGTGGACCGCATCAAAATACAAACCAAAATGCTCCCAGTATCCAGTTTGTAATATTTCCACCTCAAAAATTTTCGACCGAAAATTTTTTTATAGTTGTAGACTTGAAATCTCAACTCCGAATCAATCAAGTTGTTAAAAATTTCGATCGATTCATGAATTGAATTCTTGCTGAATTCGGCATTTGTGATAATAAACTTATTAAAATATAATTATTTCTAAATTAAATAATAAATTCTATTTTAAAAATTAGAACTTTAAATATTCAAAATATCTATTTGCCACCAGAATGCTGAGTTCTTTATTAATTCTGACTATAATTATCTCTCCATTCGTGCTTATTCTAACGCATTTTTTCAAGTGAATTTGGTTCTCCGTAAATTTCTTTAAAATATTAATGATGTTTTTGTCTGGGCCATGGAATGGGCGAATGTAATCCATGCATCCGGTGATTTACAAATAGTCTCAATAGGTGTCATCACCGGTTATTATAATTTGACTAATCTTTATCTAATTATATCTTAAGACTTGAAAACGGCACGAACCACGATATATATGCTGCATCTTACAATTCAGTATATTTTCGGAAATACATTTTAAGTCAAGTGACGTACGGAGTTTATTTTACATTTAGCATATATTGCATTAAGTGCTAGTAGTATTATCAGAGTGTGTATAGTAACGTTGCTGTGGTACTTTAGCGTCGGTGTGGTATCCCTGTATGGTGGTGGGAAGCCTGATTTTTTCTCACCGTTTAATCTATTCTTTGATAGCGATTTCATTCGGCTCGAATCTTCCAACCAGGGCCGGTACCACCCTGAAGTTGCTTCTCCGTTACTTGTTCACATAATGACAATCTTGTCAATATAATGTCGCTTCGTATATCGGTTCGTTCAGAAATCTAAAAAATATTTAATGAAAACATTTAACAAATTCAAAATATTTCTCCAAAAAAATTTTATTCCATAAATGATTTTTAACAATCGATCTTTAATCAATTTTAAAATTCTGTTATCCATTGTAATATCTTTCGTTTACATTTTGTGGCTTATTAATTATTCGTATGTCTTAATTTTTGAGTGTGTATTATTTTTTTTATGTCAGAGAATTATTTATTTTCATTTTGTAATTTTTTTAGTTAAATCTCCAGGTTTCACTTCAGTATTCATTATAACAACAAGTAGAATTTATTAATTATTTACAATCTTTTTAAAATACTTAAACAAAAAAGCAGTCACAACTTTCCCCTCTTTTATAATTCGTTATTCACTTTCTTAATCCACTCAATTCTTCGACGAATTATTTTTCCATCTTTCAAATTCTGTAGTTCCAATTGGTGTGATAGTGTTAACCCATGAACTCCTGTTGATCTTTTATTCCGAATGTATTTTAAAAAAGACAAAGAAAACTATCCTGAACGGTTACTTATTTCATGCAAGTGTTATTTGTTGTAGTTTGACAATTAAATACCATCTCAACATCTGAATTTGTTGTTCTGTTTATTTTATCATTTTTTCAAGTAAAAGTAATCTCAAGTTCACAGTATCTGAGCTTTAGGTTACTTTTACATCCATATTATCGAAAACAAAATCGAACTATTTTTAATGAATCACGTACAAATCCATAATTTCACTAATTACACAAACAATTTCATTACAAATTTAATGCGTTAAAACAACGCGAAATTTAATTTTTTATTTCTTTTTTAATAAAAATTTTTTAATGATAATTTCTTTTTAAAATATTTTTTAATATATTGTTTTTAAATCTTTATCTTTTGCAAAAAATAACTTAATTAAATTACATAAAGATATTTATTTTTCATCGATGAGTCTGGATTTGTTTATTAAAAACATTTGTACTTGCGTTTATTGTAATAAATTGTCTAATAAGAAATATCGAAAGAACTGTCAAAAAGTTTATAAGAATTTTCCAACATTTATTTAAAATAACAAATTACACAATAAATTGAATCTGTTACAAATTTTCTGAATATACACAGGAAAACACAGGAGATTTTTATTAAGAATACTTTGAATCCATTAATATATTATAATTATAAATAGAAATATGTTATTATAAATACTTAGATTACTGCAGCTATGTAAAAGAAAAAAAATTGATCCTTAAATTTAGTGTTATCGATTTTAATTAATAAGATCAATTGATGCGAAAATTAATATTCAAATCTCACACTCAACTGCTCTGCTAAACATTTGGAAATAAATATGCTGCCGTTGTTGATTACATAATCATTACTTTCTTATTTAAGGTTTCAAACATTAAGGTATCATTCATTTAGATTGGAGATGTGCAATCATTCAAAATTAATTACTAAAATATTTTTTAATGGCTTTCTCATATTAATTTTATTTCTTTCTCATCATTTTTAAATTTTCTAACAATAATGTTTTCAGGAATTTTTATAAAATTTTGTACTCGTTTTCTGTATAAGTATATT
>MQRK01250110.1:0-15354 GCA_001938485.1 Girardia tigrina
GGGGGGTTGTGTGTCGAATGCCCATTTTCCCCCTACTGAGGTCAAAGCACTTCATTGTAAGAGTATGATTTTATACAATAAACAATTGTATAAGAATTTAAAATATCTCAAAGTTCTATTAACAAACTTTGTAAAAAGATAGAGATTTGATGCTAATATTGAAAAGGAGATCGTATAACACTAAGAATGAAAAGTCTAATTCATTCGCTTGTCAAATGTGATACATTCATAACATCATTTAATATTTTATCAGCTAATGAACAGTTGGTATGGAAATACATAAAAGCTTAATTAAAAAGTACATTTCTCATACCTTCAAATTTAAATTTTTCTAACCATCTAAAAAATCATTATATTTATAAATTTAACGACAAAACAAAAGATTATTATTTGGCATGAAATATCGTCACTAACATGCTGTCTCAAAAAACAACACAGCTTATACAATTCATACTATGAAAAATATGACACGCATTCTGGTGTTAATCTTAATTGCCAGCTCAGGGTAGGGGCCCTGTTTTTTAATTTGAAAGGTCAAATGGTAAATGCAAACTATTGTATAGAGATCTTGGAAAGTAAATTAAAATCATTTATCGATGTTCGATCCGCCGGAGATACCAAAAAATCAATCAGACATTCAAAATTGTTCTGAAGAATTAAAGAGTCTCGAATACGAATTAAAAGAAACAGATGAATGGGTAAATATACGGAGACTGAATATTGCTGCAATAATCGATCAAATATTCGTGAATTACTTTGTGCCAATCGATAATATTGAAATGAAAAGTAAATCAAACGAACAAGATTTCGATACGATTAGAGATCGTGTGAGAAAAGGCGATGTCGATTTACGAAAATCAACGAAAAATTATTTCAACCGATTTTATTGTACTTAAACTCTGAAACTAATAATAAAATTAATCTCCATTTTAATCGTTAATCTCGCCGAAATTATTCAAGATTCTGATCGATTTCGCCAATTTATATCATGCCATTCAAATTGACGATTGCGGAGTGAATATTTGTACACAAGGTCTGCCGATTTCTAATTCGATCTTTTCTCGTATAAAAAATGACTCATTGTTAATTAGCATGTGTATCGGTTTAATGAGACAATAAAAATATTTGAGTGTTTTGTAGAGAAAATATGTATTTTTTATTATGATTATTTATATAAATCATTTAATGTATTTTAAATATTAAAAAATAAATAAAAGAAAGAAAAACCTATATAGAAAAAAATATATCCATATAGTTGAAAAGAAAGGAAAAAATCCATGTGAAAATTTTGCTAAAAATAATAATAATATTTTGTAAAGAAATTATGAAAAATTAAATCTGGTTTGTTTTAATAAATTAATGTTTGAAAACTGTAAATGGGGAAAAAGTATAATATAAATAAATATTGATCTGGTTATTTGGTTTGAATTTTACGTTAATTACTTTCAATTTGACATATTCGGGCGGTGATTGTGATATAATTGATAAATTAGAGTACAATAAGAAACCTTTGCATCAACAAGCCGGATGTGTGAAAGAACAAATTGTGAATGATGTCCTTATATAAATATACGCTTTTGATCATGTAAAAAATTGACTGATCGATCAATTGGATTTGGTGAAATTCGAAGAATTTTGTCTTATGATTTTGTTTCGATCACCGGAAGAATTTTGTGTGAGATTCGTGATGGAAAACGAGCCGAATGGATTGAGAAATATCATGACGAAGAAAGATTTCCCGGGACTCGAGCGGCCGCTGACTGCCAGTAAAAATTTAATAACCCTCCCACGACCTAGGAGAGCACTACATTATCAGTACCGGAACCCCGTGACCGCACTGCGCCCGCTCTCGCACTAACAATCGATGTTCGGGGAATCAGTACTTGTTCCGGATTTGAATTTATAAAATTTGAATTGGATTTTTTAATGAAATTTTAAATTCATTAAATTTTAAAAAAAAAATTTTTTAAATTAAAATAATGAATATTTATTATATAAATCTATATGTAATGATATAAATATATATATTAATCTTGTTGTAATTTTGTAAAAA
Source organism: Girardia tigrina (assembly GCA_001938485.1). NCBI lineage: Eukaryota > Metazoa > Platyhelminthes > Tricladida > Dugesiidae > Girardia > Girardia tigrina. Next base: position 2,054 of record MQRK01250110.1, read on the forward strand.
ATCGTTTGTTTTAACGAATCAGTTTTTGTTGATAAAGTGCGAAAATACAACTGGTGTTGACATTATTTGATTTTCTTGAATTATTATCAAAATAAAACAGAAAATGGGTAATTCAATCGCACCGAATATCGAGAGACTGAAAGGATCTTTACGAAAGATTGATTTATCGAATAATAAAATACAAAACATTCCGATTTGGATTTGTGATTGTCCGAATTCGAAACCTCTCAATATGACGAATAATAAATTGATTGATTTACCAAATGAAATTGCTAAGATGCAAAAACTTGAACTCAACCTCAAAAGTGTCAAAAATGTTCACACAACAAATAATCACATCTCTGTGTTTCCTATTGAATTCTTACAAAGTTCACCTATACAATTAGATCTACTCGACTTATCTCACAATAGTATCACTAAAGTGCCACCAGAAATGTTTAATTTGCAAGTAACGGTAAAATTAGAAGCGGCAGAAACAGTACTTTTTGACAGGATAAAGTCATATTGTGTTTGAGCTGTTTTCAAGAATTTGTTTCCAAGCCAACAATGCAACAGTTATAGATTTGCCCGGATATTCCGTTCATCTCAATCCAAATGAGAATGTATAAAAATTATGAAGCAGTATATTCAGAAAAATCGTCCTAGCAACATTGAAGACCTGAAGCAAATAATGAAGCATGTTTAGGTCTCGGAAATTAGCCCATAGTAGTATATGCGTCTAAAAGATTTAATGCATCTTTGCATAGTTACTGTAATACAGAGATTATGTAACAATAATTGACTGTTTCATTATAAATACATATATCATGTTTAAGATGTGATAAAAGACTTCATTATATTAATAATTTATTTTGAAACTTAGTTTATCCAATTTGTTTCAAACTTTTAATATATTAAATAACATTTAAAGTTAGTTTCGACCATGAAATCAATACCATAGAAGACTACACGAAATATTTGACAAATTAAAATGAGGATAGGGTCTTATTTGACAGCCTTCCATCGAAGAAGAGAACAAATCTTGGATGGATCCATCAGCATCAAGATCAAGAATTCATTACTCGAAAAATTGACGAACAGAAAACCACGATTCTCTTTGCCTTCAAAAGTGAAAGAAAATTTTACTGTGCATGCGTTAATCCTAGAAAAAAGAATAACTAATGAGATTTATGTGAATTTCATTCACAACATTAGAGAGAAGTGAAGAACATGCCAAAGAATTATATTTCATTTTTAATGCTGGTGGGTGGCAAAATGATAACGCCCGATCATTGCATATGCTAATATAAAAGAATTTCTAGTACGTTAAGATGATTCGTTAGTCTGTCTAATAACTAGACCTAAACCAAAATGACAGGTGGATCTTGAAAGATATTAAAAAGACCCCACGACTCAAGAATTCCATGAATTCACAACAAGTAGTTAAAAACACAGCAATTTTTAACGAATTTCGTCCGATCAATGTGAAATTGAACCTAAACATATTTTAGAGTATTTTTCACAGTTAATAAACAATTTTCGCTTACAATAATTATTTCTGACTTCTGAGATAAAATTATACGACTTGTGCGACAGTGTAAGTGTTTTGTGGATAAAAAAAATTTTGAGATTGATCCACATTTAATTTTATTATTTTTTGTGATTGAATAGTAAAAGATTAAATTATTGAAGTTTTGTTAAAATTTGTTTTAATGAATTAATAAATTTTTTTGGCGCGAATGTTGTTTTGATTTGGATAAGACATCATCAATTGTTTTTTTTTAATTTAAATTGAATTTTGAATCGTCATGATAACGGATTTAGTAGTGATGACGAACAAACGAGCAGATTTAGTAGTAATAAATATAACGGCGGTGAAGGAAGCCGCTGTCAGTCAAAAAATGATTATGAGAATGATTGTCCAAAACGATATAATAATCGCAATAACAAGTTTACTGGCGACAAAGACGATATCGATGGAACAGGTTATGATAACAACAATACAGGCAAATCAAACGAATTCGCTGCTAATCGGAACAGTCAATTCGATCGTGATCGCAAAGATTATCAAAAATGGCGAGACGATTCCGATAACGACAGCTGCGACAGGTTCAAAAATCGTCGATACAGTCGCGATAATTCCCGAGACCGACTGAAAGCAAAAAGGCGGCGGCTATAAATTAAAAGTATTTAATTATCCCTCCCCTCGACCCTAACACCCCCCACTCGCATCATGGTGCTGCAGCCACACTGATCACGCTTTGTCATCAGTAAGTATAATAAAAATAATAAACGTTGTCATAACTTTTATTGCTTAGAAAAATCCAAATAAAGAAAATTAAAGTAAAAATTGTTCTTGAGATAATTTGTGAACGAAACAGTATGAAGAAGCAAAGTGATGTTAAAAAACAGTATCTATATACTCATTCGAGAACTCCCTCTAGTAAAGCATTCATGTACCCTCATTCAAGCATTGTTTATGATTTTTTATCAACTATTTTATTTTAATTATTAATCTAACGTATATTTTTCAATGCGGTAACTTTACTAGAGGGTACATGATACTTCATTCAATCTTTCAAAATAAAGTTCTTCTATAACTATTTCACTTTTTGAAGCGATAAAGATTCCACGCCTCATCTCAGCAAGAATTTCTCAAAAACAATAAATGTTTTAAAGAGACATAAAAGATATAACACTTATACTGATAAAGCTCGATGATTCCTGTTTACATTAAAGTGTCTACTGTTTAGGGTGCCCATATACTCATGGATTGTGTACAAGCTATTCAATATTAATTTATTTCAAAAATTCATTAAAATTAAATTTAAATTATCGAACTTTGACTTTTATTCAACAATTTAAGCCAATAATAATTAAAGAGATAGAAGCTTTTTGTTCATTTTAAATAAGAGATTAGAAAAATAAAAATAAATTTTACCGTGAGGCTGGGACACTAATAAACTTGGGTAATATTTGTCGAAAGAAGACAATCAAATAAAATGTATTCTTTGACTCCGCTTTGTCTTTTGTCGATATATTCATCTTCTCAACGAGTACTTCATATTCCACGGATTTAATTCTGAATATCGTTATCAATACCTTTATGACATTTTACATTGTACTCTTAAAACTAAAATTCAATAATTATTGAAGTAAAACTGATAATGAATTTAGAATAGTTAAAAGTATCTCAATGACATTTATCTATTTTCTCTACTTGTTCGTTTATCAGCATTATCATAAAAATAATATCATACCAAAAAAATTTTTGGTGTACAAGGTTTTATAATTTGTCATATGTTTGCGGTTCTGTATCTATTTCACTCACTTCCCACATTTTTTTGACTGAATTATCAAAGCCTACAGGGCGAAATCCCGCTTTCTTTTTGTATTTAGATGTAGCAAATTTCAAAGCCTACTACTGAGGAAAACATGAGAACGACACTTTAATTACTTTTTGTGGCCAAACTAAAGGCGGTAGATGAGCAGTGACAGTGAAAAAGTGTATTGTCACCTACAATACATCAGTCCTGAAAGTTTCATGTCACTAGGTAAACGGGAAGTGGGTGAATTTTCGATCGCCAGATTTGATGCATCCAGACTGACAAACAAATGAAACGTAATAAAAGCTTGTAATGAGAGCTAATTTCATTTTTATGTGATTATTAGCATGAGCCACATTTATGTTTTAGATATTAACAGATATTTTTCAATAGCATATTCTTTTAAATAATCAATTTAAATTGGAAAATTATGTAAGTCACAATTTCAACCAATCATTATAAATAAATTTATTCATTCTTCCTAGAACTTTAAATCAAGTTTATAGCTACTCAGGTGTACTATGAATATGTATTGGACCATAGATAGAGGAAGAAGTAAATAAATCATAACCCTTAATCTTTTGACTTTTTTGCTTCACTTTGCACAACTTACGGAAAAACAACTGAAAATAACACAAAGTATTACCAAAAATCTCAGTCTCATTAATTAAAAAACATGTTTTAACAGTATTCTTACATTTTTTTTATAAATAACAGAAACGCCTTGAAGTGGATCTATGAAATAAACAGTTAAGATATTTATAATTAAAACAATATCTTATTAGATATGTAAAGTCTGTTTACAAATATATTCAATAAAGAGGTTTCTGCAAAGATCAGAGATGCAAAATTGAGCAAATTTTAAAATTAGTAAAATATGACATTCGTATATCTAAAGATTACTTAAATCAAATATTAAAATAGTAAAAAACATTCTTATCGATTGATTTCAAAATCTACGATGATCCATTCGTAAACGATTCCATGTTTACGAATAAAGAAGTAGTTAAAGGTTGAATATTTCTATTGTAAGTAATTAAGGATGTACCGATTTTCGGCACCGGATCTGAAAACTCGATTACCTGGCAATTTTTTTCAAATCCAGCATCGGTAAAAATATACCGGTTTTGACACCGGTTTTTGCTCAATGATAAAAAATTGAAATTAGTTATGTTGCAAAGAAAACTCAAAATTAAGAGTTTACGGTGATGTTATAAAGATTTGAAGATTTAGTCTTGGATACGTGAATACCGGGATTTTCCTTAAATAAGCGCATGCGCTTGTATTTAGTTTTTATGTTTTTAGGTGTTCTACTTTGTCCCAAAAAATAGACGCAAGTGCTTATTTTCGGAAACTGCCATTTTTTATACAGAAGTTACTTCATTTTAATTAGTAAAACATTATTTTAACTTATCTCAACTATAAATATGATTTGTAATTTAAAAATTTAAAAACTTACAGTTCAACAGAAAAAAACCTCTAACAAATACTAAACTAGCTAAGATGTTAGCATCAATGAAAGAAGTCAATTAATTCAAAATCAGTTTTTTGTCCCAAATAATAGGAGCATACGCATATTTTTGGAAACAAAAACTTAAAATAAGCGCAGGTGCGCTTATTTTCGGAAAATCCCGGTACAATTTTTTATTTCGTTTCATTAATTTCCAATTATATGGTTTTAACACGTATATCAATTGTGATAAGTTATGTGTTTAGGTATGTATATATTGTTTTTACAACAGTGAGAATGAATAGCTGACATACACACTGTGAGGAATATTTTAAATTGTTTGAATGTGTATATGTATTGATGCTGTATGTTGATTTAAGTATGTTGAATTTAGAATGGTGATTCTCCCAGCGAGATGGAAATTGGTATTTTTTAATTTAAAGTGACTGACTATTCGAACATAATTAAAATAATAATTTGATCAGTTTATAATTTTTAAATTAACAATTAAAATTAAGTTTATTATTTTTAATAAAATTTAAATTCAATTCAGTTTCAATAATTTGATAACAATTTTTATTATTTTGAGTTTTTATTAAATGGTTTAAATTATTATTTTTAATTAATATTTTTAAAAATTAAATATTTTAAAAAGATTTTAAAAAATTTTTCGAATCATCATGATTAAAAATAAAAATAATAAAACCAATTAGTAAGATGTCAAACGGTGAAAGATCTTCTCAGAGTTGTAATGACTCTAAATGTGATAGTAATAAAAATTGATAAGAGACTTGGCTCAATGTTTTTAATACACAATTTAACGGCCTACGTATATTAAGACATGAATCTAATATATTAGAAAGATTATTTATATAGTTTGGAGTGGTTGGTGTTCGCAGAATAAATATGATCAAAGCATACTGTGATACTCTATCAAATATTCTATATATTTTGCCAACACTATTCAACTTGCGATTAAAGATACCATACATAAAGATAACTGCTATGTAGCGGACATTCTCACAAAATCTAGGAATGATTTTGGGAAATTTCAAATATTTCACATCACCATCAAGTGGCCTCCATGAACTTCAAAAAATAGTTTACATCAAAATAGTTTACCTTGTTCAAGAAGTCCCGACGAGATGGAATCCTGTCTTATATATGCAGCAGTGAATGCTGGATCAAAGGCAGACAGTTATACTTTATTCTGTAGAGCTGTTACGATTTTGGTTTCAATCATTGGGAAATTGCTGAGTCTCATCAATTGTATCTCAACAGTGACATCTATGGTACCTGTTTACGTTGTGTTTCCTCCTACAATTGTTCCCTCTGAAAGAGTATTTAATACAGCTGAAGACATTATCAATCTCGACTTCTTTCAGAAAATGCAGAAAACTCATCTTTTTAAAATTAAATTTGTATTGGCTTGACTGGAAACTTTAAAGATATAATATAGAAAGTGGTGTCATTCTTGCTTATTAATTATGAATGATCAATCCTGCCATCAATTTATTAAGACTTATTAAACATAGTTAGATTTCGTTTAATAAATTGGTTTTTACAATGTTCTGCTGTAATGTTATGCAAAATTATGTCAATAAGAACTATAATGTGTTTCTTAACATCGTTATATTTCGTGTATCGTATTATATTTAATAATTCTTCAGTTCAAATATTCAAATTTTCACATTTTTGCAAAACCGGCACCGGCTCCAACCGAGGCAAGATTTAGCAAAAATCCTGAAACCAGCTCTGGTACTGGCCGAATTCAAAAACAATGAAGCCGGTACATATCTACTAGTATTATAGCTCCTGGGAAAAGATTCAAACACGAAATAAAAAATTATTACATACGAAGTTTGTGAGAAATTAATTATTAAGATAATTATTCCAAATTATTGTTATTATTATTAAATTTAAAGATCTAATGTTGTAAATAAAAAACTCACCTTATAATTTTTAGAAATTTTACATCCCGATTTGAATATTCTTTCGATATCACAGCAATTTGAATAGCAGCTTTCTAGTAAAAATAATGGAAGTTAAACCAACAAGAATATCCCTTTCAGTACAAAAATATAATGTTCAAACAACAATTTAAATTGGTATCTACTAATGTACTTCATGAAAAACTTTAAAATAAAAAAATCTATTGAAAGCATTTTAAATATCTTTACCAAGAAATAATCAATGATTTGTAAAACAGAAATACCTAAAGAAACTTAAACATCAACATTTATGAAAATTTCTGAAAACAACAATTTCGATATTCTTTAGATATTTTTAGTATTTTATTCCAGTGGTTTTCAACCTTTTTAACATCATAGACCAGTAAACTTACAATTCTCAATTCTAAGCATCACAAATACAAAATCTTTTAAAAAATTTTAAACATCTATGAAATAATTTTATAACTATTTCTTTTATTAACAATAAAAGTCAATGGGATAATCACAACAACATATTTCATGCAAAATTTGTTGCAATTCGTTTAAAACAAGTTAATAAATTTGTGGTTTTAGTGTTGTTTCTGAAATTGGATATCAAGCTGGCATGGATAACTATTTTCTCCATTGATGTAACAACAGAGAAGACGATTTTGCTTTCCCTTGTACAAGGCTTCGCATTTGGAACATTTAAATTTATAATTTAGATTTCACTTAATACTTAAAAGAGTTTTTGATTTAATAGAGAAACAGTTCTGACATTCTTAAAAATTGATATAAAATCAAAATAAGTCAGAGATTTATATTTACCATATTTGTTTTATTTAAACAAAGATATCATTCGATATTTAATTACAGAATCCGCATACACGAGACCAATGAAGCTGTGTAGAATCGTGTTAAAATAATAAAGATCTCAAAAGATACACATTATGCATATAGTGTTTATATACAATACTAAGTGTATAAGTTCATACTATACAAAGACCAACAAAAAACATAACATTAGTGACCATACGGACCTCGTAAGCCCACTTTTTTATATTAAAAATATTACCAAATTATATGCAGAAAAAATATACAAGCATTACAATTTTATTTTATTCTAAGCAAGTCTCGTCTATTTGTTTTTTTAATATAAATGTTTCAAATAAAGGGGCCTTTTAGACCCGTTGGTCTTTCTATGGTTTAGTCAAAGTATATGTTGAATTAAATTAAGTCAAATGTTTGAATTTTGCTTCGATTTAGGCTGATGTATTGCATTTTTTAAAACTACGTACTTTATGAAACAAGCTATATTTATTTATGTAGAAAGTCAAGCGGAAAAAACATGTGGTGCGCCCAAAAAGTACTCGGCAAGAAATAATTACTTTATAAAATTGATATTATATATGATTAATAATCATAATCATTGATTATACTTAAATATACAGTCAGGTGCAAAAGTTTGTGAACGCTTGTTATTAAATTGTCTTTTGCACCCAACTGCAATTATATTGACAAAAGCACACCAAAATATTTTTTTTAAATAGTCTGGTAACACTTTTTGAATCTAAACAGTCTCCACTGCTTTGATCATGTCCTGCAGTTAGTTTGGGTGCATGGCAGCAACCTGTTTCTTCCCCTGGGTCCAGGCATTTTCAATCGGAATGAGATCCGATGAGTTACCTGGCCAAGGACCAAGAATTTAACCACTCTCGAACAGCCTTGACATTGTGGCAAAGTGCTCCATCATGCTGAAAGAAGGTCGTTCTGTGTAACTCCAGCAGTGTAAAAAGCATTATAGAAACAAGCGTTCACAAACTTTTGCACCTGACTGTATGTAGGCAAGGTAAAATGGTTTTGTTTTTTAAGCTACTTAGGTAGGAAAATGAATTGCACTATTTCATTATTTTGTCAGAACATGTCAGATAAAATTGAATTTCGAAGCTTTATAAAGTTTTTACTTTTGAAGAAAACTAACAGCCAAGAAATTATTGCACAATAACAGAACATTCACAAGAATACCCTTTTAAAGCAACCGTTTACAACTGGATTTGTGATTTGAAAAGTGCAGAAAAAAACTAGTGTTTTTGATTTGGAAAAGTTTGGGAGACCCATGAAAGTTTGAAATGAAAAAAAAAAATAATGTTGCCGGAAGTCATTATTAAAGTCCGTCGTATTGTAACAAGAGGTTTAGCACAAAGTCGGAAGGCATATTGTATAATCTGTCGAGTGAAATAGGCATCAGGAAGTTTTGTTCATGAACTTAACACGATTTCTTCCTAGTGACATGCAACAACGGCGATTGGAGTGTTGCCATAAAAATTTAGAAATCTTCAAAAAATTTGATGATACCTTTCTGAAAAGCATTATCGCAGACATTTTGACCCCTCTGAGCCTATACATACCTGAAATTAAAGCGAATTTGCAAAATGGAAGATGTTTGTGGAGAAGTCATCACTGAAGACTGACACATCCCACAGGAAAGTCTGATTCTGAGCGAGGGCATTCTCGAAATTAATTTACATTTTCTTATCCATTTTCAAATGAAAATTTGAGGAAAGTAGTATTCAAGGTTGCTTAATCGATGCAATATTGGCCATCATTATCAACAAAATATTCCCATCTTTTAATCAATACATAAAATCCTCTTTAAAAAATTAATTTGAGAATACTTGATAATTCTCTAAAACATTTATTACATATCTATTTTCAAATTCCAGAATAATAAATCGTTCCTAAATAACAATCGACCCCATAACAATAATTATGTATTGCCACTATTGTTGCATAAATAAGTACATCACAATTGTAATGCCATGGAATTTATCATTGATGAAACAATAATAGTAAAAACAATCATCTACTTATATGTCTTCCTTTTCTCTAACAGATTTATTAAATTCGTTAAATGAAAATAGAATTCAAGTTATTCCATAAATAAGTATTAATTTTACCGTCGGATTATGAATAATTAACTCCTGGATCAATAACTCGCGCCTGGTCCTGTGGGCAAACCTGGTGCTTGTCACGGATATGCAGAGTGACGACTGAAATAATCAATACTTTAATCGATATTCACTCCATTATTCACGCTATTTATGTTATTAATTTACATTTTTTTTAAATTTATTAAATAATATTATTTATATATTTTTGTTGTTTTGATAATGAAAATGTGGCACGTTATTTATAATGAATAAATTGCATTTATTCAATTCAACTCCCCAAAATCATCATGGATTACAAAGTTTCAGAAGGACGTTCACTTCTGTTCCTTTGACAAACTTGTAATAACTACTGTAAGAAAGCTAAGATATAAACAATGATCTCTGAATTTCCTTTTTATTAATATCTCAAATATACCAAATAAATAGTGAGAACAATGTTATAATCAAGATATTCGTATTAAAATTTTTTAAATTACAAAATTATTTATTTTTTTATATTTCGTATTTTATTAAATAATTTTTGTGTGAGTATAAGTTATATCTTAATTCGTAATGTAATTTAATTTAAGAATTATGGCAATTTTATAATTCAATAGAGATTATTTGTAGTTTTGCGCGAAGAATATTTTTTTTACTTTTGAAGAATATTTTTTTTACTTTTGAAAAACATTTTTTTTTGAAAAACATAATAAAATTAAAAAACTCAAATTATATTGAGATTAATATTTTAACATATAAAAAGGATAATCCGGGTCTATTTTCGATTGAAATGATTATTTAATTTTTTATTACTTAAATAAATTTACAATTTTTATTAACACAAATTTACAGTCAAAAACCGCATGAAATTCATAAATGTAAACGTGTTCTTAAACTCCTAAAGTTTTAATCTTCTGTGATTTAGAGACTTAAGTAAATTAGAGAAAAATTAGTGAACTAAAATATTTTAATTTTCCAACATGGTTGGAGAATCACAATTCCCATTTCAACACACTCAAATCAACACACCACATACATACACAATTTACAATATTCCTTGCAATAAAATTTGATAAATGACAGTTCCTCGGCTCGAGTTAATTCAATATTAATTCAATATTAATTAACTTGAATCGATAAACATTGTTATCAATTATTTTGATCATTATCTGAATGACAGAATAATACCGAAAGAGCATTACACAAAGTAGTACAGCGAGTCAGTTATTTATTATTCTTTATGTAAAAATATTCTCGGTTTAATTATTAATATTATCATATTCAACTGTACACTTTTTTTAAAAAATAAAATCAATCAATTATTATAAATCTGATTTGATCAAATGAATTGTATCAATAAATAACAATAACGACAACAGTCAAATGTGCTTCACAATCGACACTAGCGACGATTGATATCAACAATTTATTTATTAATTTTTTATTAATAATAATAATAAATTATATAATAGTGTTCATTAATATTTATAATAAAGAATTTTTTAGAAATATCTTAGGAGCAATTAATGCGTGATATATCGGGCCAGTCTAAAATTATTTATTTTAGTATATTAATATTATTTAAATAAATATTTGATAAAGAAAGTTTGAATTGTTTTTTAAAATTTTTCATCTGCAGAACCAGGCATCATAACCATACGACGATATTGACTACGAGGTAGTAAAGAGGGGCATTATTTGTACAAGTACATCACCAGAGTCCAGAGTAATTAATTCTGCTGCTCTTGCAGTACTGAAATAATCAAGTAGCACGTGAAGAAGCAGCCAAATTATCAACGTTACGCGTGTGTTCAAAGTCTATAACCAACTCAAAGATGATTGACCTTACACGCGATGTGAAAATCACTTTTCTTCATATTGCGACAATGGCGCTTAAATGGTTAAAGCAGACAATATAATTGTGGATATTAATCATCAGAATTGCTGATTTACTTCTTCAATCAAATCCAATTTTTAAAAAGAAAATCTCCGAGTCACTATCATTATTGATGCCACTGAAAACAACGATTAGAAGACAATTGCAAAATAAAAAAAAGTTAATGACAAAGATTATATCCAACATCAAGTTCCCATCAATGAATATCTGGTCAAGTTTAACATATACGAAATATCATTCAATGTTACACCAAACATAACTTAGAAATCCAAAACGAACTTACCTTTTCCCGGACTGTATCAAAATAATTATCGATAAAAAACCAATATGAACAATCCGAAGGAAACAACACTGGCATCGGGGTGGGATGCAGAATTAATTTCAAAGGAACTAATTTCAACAAAGAAACTAATTTCAAAAAAATTAGTTTCAACAAAGAACTAATAATTTCAAATTAGGGTTAGGGTTAAGAATTAGCGCAGTGGTTAGCTATAAGGGGCTCGCGCGAGTCCTTTGTTAAATGGTTCTATGATTTGCGAGCCCCTTGATCTTTTCGGTAACTAATTGTATTTTTTCTAAATGAAAATATAATACCTTAAAACCATTTTTATTACATACATTTGTAGTTTTATATTAAAAATTTTTTTTTGAACTTGAATGTACATTGTTATGAAATAGTAAAATTTAAATATGGTTAATGACGAAACAGTTCTTTGGATCAATTTGAATCAAAAACATTCATATTTTGTTTGAAATAAACCATTTAAACCATTATTAAACCATGATTTTGTTTTTTTTATGTCAGTCGCAATGACACATTGTTAGAGTATTAAATCATACGATTCGCGAGAAAAAAAAGAGCGAGTCCCTTGTTAAAATTTTTATAGCTCACTGGGTTAGGGAGATTTTAAGTTCATTTGTTGAAATTAGTTCAGTAACCCATCTGGGTGACTGAAAAACGAACGATATATACAGGGGTGGCCATAAGTCGCCTTACCCAGTTTTAATAATAATAAACACAAAATTCTAAATGATTTATAAACAAAAACCAGATAAAATTTTTTGTTTTAATAATTATTTATTTAAATTTTTTTTAATTATTTCATTTTGTTCATTGTTGTTGGCAATATTGGCATGGCACGACAATTAACACTTCAGCAACGAATTTTTATAGTAAAGCAGTGGATGAAGCATGATAGAAATTCAAGAAATGTGGCTGCAGCATTTGCAAAAGAGGATCCTAATGACGCTCCTCCATCACGACAATCAATGCATGTTTTGGCTAAAAAGTTTCACGAGACCGGCTCTGTAACCGACAAGCAAAGAAGTGGGCGACCTAAAAATATGAATACCGATGAAAATAAAGAAAATGTTAAAACTTTCTATCAGAATGCGCCATCAACATCTGCAGTACGTGCAAGTTTGCAGTTGCATATACCACGCACAAGTTTACGTAGAATAATGAAGGACATTGAGTTGACAGTTTGGCGACCTCGTTTACTCCATCAAATGAATGATGACGATTATGACAGGCGCATAGAATTTTGCGAATGGTTATAGCAACAACTCCATGAGAACATTGACATCAGGGACATAATAATGTGGATCGACGAAGCTTCATTTAAGTTGAATGGTCACTTTAATTTGCATAATGCCGTGTACTACTCCACTGAGAATCCTCATCTGGTATGGGAGACCAACAATCTTTCTCCAGGAATTTGTGTGTGGGGAGGAATACGTTCAATTGGTGTGCTGGGTCCATACTTCTTTGATGGAACGGTCAATTCT
>MQRK01250118.1:5353-15797 GCA_001938485.1 Girardia tigrina
TTGTAACATATTTTTGTCTTATACGATTAACGTAATGACCTAAATAATTTAATCTATTTCATAATAATATTAACAGAATTATAGATTACAAATAATTTGTGAGAATAGTTATAATATTTTTCAATGTTAAGTGTAAACCATACAATCTTGGTGACTCTTGCGTCATAATGGGAGATGCTGCTCATGCAATGGTTCCATTTTATGGACAAGGAATGAATTGCGTAACATTTCTATTTGAAGAATTATTAAAACTAATTTTAATTTCTATAGGGATTCGAAGATCTTATCATATTCCATGATATACTGAAGAAAAATGATTTTAATTTGGGTAAATATTTGATGTTTTTAATATAGTAGCTACACTACTGATTCGAATTAATAATTGCCATCACATAATGCTAAAATAATTTAAGGGTCAATAGAAGGGATAGAAAACTTAAGTAAAGAATTTAGTTTTACAATTTATTTACGTGAGGCTCTCTGTACACTTAAATTTCTTGTAGAGCAATTACCAATTAATTTTTTTATGAAATTAAATCATAAATATTTTTGTTCAAAGATTTCAAAGCAATCGGGGAAAAACTTTTGGAAATTTAGGATCGTAGAATGAATTTTCTCAGCGTCTTTTGTATATAACCCATCTTGATTAGGGATTTTTTGATATTTTTGACTTCTTATAATTTTAGCATTTGAGCTTTTTTGTTGTCTTTGTTGTTGATGCACTACATTTTCATCCACGCAGCATGTTTCTCTTCCGTCTACTCATGGGACAGAGCTATTTTCCCTGATGTTTTTCCTTTTGAAGTATACTAGGGTGATTCAAATGTTTTTTTTCGTTTTTTCACTCATATTTTAAGATAACAAAGCATGTAAACAGAACACATCTATTCTTCGAAATACAGTCCTTTATTTTCGATGATTTTTAACAATCTTTCAGCCAGTTGCTCAATTCCTCAGGTATATCACTCTGTCGTTTTAAAGCAAAGAAGTCTTGACATCCTTGTTTTACTTCTGCTATTGAATCACCATTGCCCGAAAGAGGTGTTAGTTGCTTGGGGCAAGGTCAGGGCTGTAGGCTGGGTGTGGCAAAAATTCGATTCGCTACACCTCTTCCACTTTACTATGAGTCAAACGGGCAGTGTGTACCGGAGCTTTGTCTTGTTGTAGAAGAACTGGGTTACGATTGAAAAATGCCGGGTAAGGCTTACAAAGAATGACGTAGACTCTGTCAAGTTGTTGAGTGTAGAGATTGGCATTCGCAGTACGTTCTTTCGGAACCAGCTCGAATTGAATCACTCCTTTAGAATTACACCATAGACACCCCAGACTTTGCAATTGAAGCGTTCTTGTTTAACCAAGGGTTAGGTGGGCATACCAGGGTAGAGCCACTGGTTATCCTTGTTGGTACTACGAAAAATATCTACTTTTCATCAAAAGTCACGATCATTTTGAAGAAGTGCATGTCATGGGGTTGAGCAAACAATTTTTGCAGAGATCAAGTCGTTGTTGTGCTTGAGTGGCCGTTAGTTCGTTAGGAATTTGTAGACCCCGTCTATTGTCAAAGTCAAGTTGATGAAGATGACGTTGAATAGTGGGTTGGGAAGGACCAAATTCTGCTAATAATCTCCGCTTGCTGGTTCAGGGCTGCTCCCTAACAGCTTGACGTAGAGTGTCATCGTCAACAACAGATGGTCTTCAAAATTGACATCATCACTTGACAAACGCTTGAACAACAATTGTGACACATGAACTCTGACCGTACCTTTACCTTCTACTTCACATATTTCCTTGGCTGCTCCAGCTGCGTGGAAGCCTTTTTCAGTAACGCCGCAAAAGGACTCGAATTCCGAATTTTTCTGTCTCCATAATCTGATAAGAATAAAGAAACAAACGTTTAATGAATAAACCAATCCTATACAAGGAGATTCGTCATGTAATATCATAACAAATAATACAAAACTCAATAATGCCAAAATAGAATATTCATATAAAATAACTGTCACGATGTAAGGCATAGAAAAACAGAAAAAAACTTTTGAATCGTCCTCGTATGTTTGAATGTTTTCAGATTTGGGGCAATATTGAGACATGTCTTGCTAGTCTGCAATCTTATCTTTTCTTCTTTTGAAAGGTAGTCGTATGCTTCATTCTTACCTATCGGTTTTAATAGCCTTTTTATGAAATTTCGAGAATAGTTCTTCGTCTATCATAAAATTGATCCTTTCTTGAGCTTTTTTTGGCTTATTCGTAACATTGAAATAAATATTCTATTGAGTCATAATTCGATCGAGATAATCTCATCTGCAAATCATCTTCATTTGACAACAGCAACATGTCAACTGATCAATATTCATATATTTATAAGCATTCCTCTTAAATTAAAAGTAGAAGAATTATTTTCAAAATTTACTAATAATCAAAAAAATAAATTATTTTAACAAATTACTAAAAGTAATTGGCAATATTTTTTTAATAATTAACGTTTTTCACAGAATTTTTAAACGAAAATCTACTTGCTTATGAATATATACATTCTATTAAGATTAATTTAGGTTTATTTACTTTTTTGTTGTTAGATGTTCCTGGAACATCTTCAGAATTATTATTAAAAGTTGATTCTTAGATCAAATCCAAATTTTATTAAATTACAATGTTTTAAAAAAATGATTAAGACTATTGTGAGGAATATTTTTGAATGGTGTTTATTGTGTGTTGTTTAGTATGTTGTTTTAGGATTGTGTTTCTCCCACCCAGATGGAAGATTGATATTTTAAATATTTTAAAACGTCGGGTTGTTTAATCAATTATTAAAATTTAAATAATCACTTTAAAATAAAACTAATATTTCCTAAATAATATTTTAATAAAATTTTATTAAAATAAATAAAAATTATTTTAAATTTAATGTATAAATTATTTTTGTAATAATTAAATTATAATTTAAATTTGTTTGAATAATAAGGCGGTAAAGAATATTATTAAAGATTATCAATCAAGAACGATGACGAGCTACGCAAGTTTTACGGAGAATTGTTCTAGTGACAATTCAAATTGTGATATAATTAAATGTAAAGAAAATCCAATTAATGTTCTTAATAACTATTATTTAAACGAACTGTTTTTTTTTGTGAAACGATTTTTTTTATAAATCTTAATTTGGTATAGATAAAAATATTTATAATAACAATATTTGACTATTTTCATTTTATAAATTTTACCTTTAATAAATTTTATCAATTTTTAATTACGCTAACATTATCAAATACTTAATCATTTTTTGAAATTTTATTAATATAAAAATCTACGTTCTAATAATTACTCTAGTAATTACCTTTAATCAAATTTTATAATTTTAAACTACACGAACAACAACATTTATTCAAAAGTTTTGTTATTTTGTTTTATTTTAACATTTCTTTTACAATCATCAAATAATTATATATATCATAAATTTAATACATTTTAATTAGTATACTTAAATTTTACATTCATTTTAAAATTTTTTAATAACATTTCTGAATTTCTTACATGTGCACTTTACAGCAGCCCTCTGCGGCTCCAATCATATAGCCTATCGTGGCATATAATTGACAGTTACATCGATGTGCTTGAGAATTGTTTTACCGTTTTGATACACAATTTTATTTTTGATAAATTGATGATTCTTTAGTTTATTCATCAAGATTCATACCTGTGAACATCAAAACAGAATAATCAAACTCGATGAATTATGGCAATTTTAAAACAATTTTAAAGTAATTTTAAAGTACACATTCCGTCTTAACGGAGACAATTAGTGGTCATTTTAACATAATCATCCATTTGTTTCATATATCGGAATTTCGAAGATAAATAAATATTGTATTACTCATTCCGCAGAATCTTTGAATCAGCTATCCAAATTATTTTAGAATAAAATGGTATATTCGTAGTTTATATATTTTTGAAGGTATTTTATCACCTTTCACAAATTAGGGAACATAATTATTTTATTTTCATAATTTTAATGATAATAATTATCATTATGTTAAAATCACCTAACTAGGAAAATTCTTATATTCCATCGATACATACGTGGTGCATTCAATAACTACCCGGTCTGACAAAGAATACGATTTCTAAAAATGACTATTTTATGAAACAATAAGCTTAACATCTGCAGGCTTCATTTTTCAAAATAATGTGCATTTCTCTAAACACACTTCCACCAACAATTACTCAACTCATAAAACGCCTTTTTAAAAAATAGTTGTGGACATTCGACGAAGAAATACTTTACGATATAACCTTTAAATCATCTTTGGATGCACACTTAATGTCCCTCAAATGCTTCTTTAGATGTCTGAAGAGGTAAGCATCGCCATGCGCCAAATCTGGGCTGTACAGCTGATGATCCACAAGCAATAGTTCAACACTTTCAATTGTGGCCTGAGAAATACCCGCTGCGTGTACTGGTGTTTTGACATGAAGAAACCATAGTGGCGTGTTCTTCTGCTTCCGTTTATTCTTCCTGACAGTTGCCACGAGTTGGCTGTAATAGACAGTGTTCATTGTGATGTCTTTTTTCGTGAAATTTATGGTAATAACATGTTTATATTCCCAGAAAGAAGAAATAATCACCTCTGGTTAATGACTTGTCCCCTCTCACATCTTCAAAGATCACTTTTCTCAGGTAGTTTTTACTCTCCTGATTCATGGTTGTTTCTGACATATATATTTCTGAGTCTTATATAATTAAAATTGCTGGGAAAGTTTCATCATGCTTGTCCCACAGTTTCAAGTTGTTCTAACTGCACTCAAAGCAGTTTCAAATCATTTCACGAGTCAAGAGCATCATTTTCTGATAGCCATGGGATTAAACTTAGCGTAGGCTGTACGAACCCAAATGTTAAGCTTTTTTTTACCGCATTTTCATAGTAATTTGACTCTCTTCTTGGACAATCTTTTCTATTTTTTCATTAACTATGTTAATAACTTCTTGAGGGAGACCTGAAGTTTCTGGTATCCAGGCCATTGGTCTCAAAAATGGTTCCTCGTACGATTGTTCCCCGAAATTTTTTCTTCCCATAAAAATTGCTCCTCTCATTATTGCTCCTTATTAAAATTGCTTCCTTAATTATTGGTCGCTAAAAACTACTCCCCGTGCAAAAGACTGGGTTAGGGTTAGGGTTAGGTTTAGATTAGGGTTAGATTTGGGGTTTATGTTAAGGTTTATCTGTTAGATATTAGGGTTATCCCTAACATTAAGAGATCGTATCATAAAAACTGTACTATATTTTTTATACATTGATATTACAGTTTCAGTTATTTTTTGCTATTAAAATTAACCCTCTTGATAGCAATTATTTGGCAGAGCAATTTTAATCGGAGCGGTTATTCACGGAGCAATTTTTGGGGAGCAATTGTATGTAAATCGATTTTTCTTGCTCAAAAACGGAGATTAGACCACCTTTACACTCTCTGACTCAATGCGTAACAGTTGTCAGAAATGGGGAGTCATGTAAATAAGTGGACTGCAAAAAGTTGTAGATTTCAATGAACGTCTTCTTCTTCAAAAAAAGAACTTGATAACGCTGTGATATTCGACTCCTGAAAATGCAAGATGTCGCTATAAAAATTTTAATGCATTTGATAAAATAAAGCAATTACTGACATTAAAATATCTATTAATTTATTTAATCACATCAAAAACTCAAATTTAATATCACAATTTTTTAACTTAGGTTAGGTATCTATTGAAGGCACCGTGTAAGATGGTACAGTAAATGCATATGAAAACGTATGTTACTAATTGGCTTAAAATACTTTGCTGTGACTTCTTATTTTGTAGTAAAAATAAAACATTGTTCTTTAATGGAGAAAAAACTTAATTATTGTTCTTTATATTTAATTTATTGAGACTCAAGTATTTTAGATAAAAATTCTCCTCTAAATATCCATTACTTTATTTTATTTAAAGGTTCCAATAAGACTTAAGCAATAAAAGTCTAAGAAAAGTTATTTTATGAATTGATAGAAAGAATAATTTTGTGGCCCTTTTAGAAACCTGAGACTGTACGTGTTACCATCGGAGTCTAAGATCTGTTTTTAATAATTGTAAGTACCTCGACACGTCGTGAACGACTTGAATCTTACTTTTCAGAATAATGATTTAGTTAAATCTCCAGGTTTCACTTCAGGATTCATAATATCAACAAGTAGAATTTATTTAATATTTACAATCTTTTTAGAATACTTAATTAAATTCGTTATTTACTTTCTTAATTCACTCAATTCTTCGATGAATTATGTTTCTATCTTTCAGATTCTGTAGTTCCAATTGGTGCGGCGATATGTCTTAAAATTTGGCACGGTCCATCGAATGGAAAAGTGTCCTTTCTCAGTTTTGTAAGATCTTGTTTTACAAAGAATTTCTGACCATCCTCGAAATGTTGATTTGTTCTCTTCTCTCTCTCCCAATTTTCCATTCGTCTTGCCGCTGTCTCTAAATTTTCTCTTACATTCATCTTGATCACGTTGCTCTATTCCGTTTTAGCTATTCCTGCTGCCGCATGTAAGTTTACTTTTCTACCAAACACAATTTCGAAGGGTGAATATCCGGTCGTACTCTGAACTGTTGCATTTAGACAGAATTCTATCTTCGGAACAATTTGCCACCATGATCGTTTGTCTGTGTCTCCTCTACTTGTTACTATCATGTCTCTCACTGTTCGAATAGTTCTTTCTGCTAACTCATTTGATTGATGTTGAAATGGGCTACTAAATCTTTATTTGATTCCAAATTTCCTGCAAAAATTTTAAACTTTCCGCCAGTAAAACATTTCCCATTGTCTGTTAATATATTGATTTTGCCTTCCAATATATATATATATATATATATATATATATATATATATATCCATTTTATCAACACGCATTGAACTATGATGTCTTCGTTTTGAGTTCTAATTTATGTCAAAGAGACCAATTTCGAAAATTGGTCCACCATGACCAATAGATATGGGTACATGCTATTCTTGTCACCCATATATGCGATATCCATCACGACTTGCTCTAAAAACTCGTCACTTCTTATTGGAATCAACTCCTCTTTTGTTTTTTCACTTGGAATTTTTCTGCATATACATTCCTGACATTTTCCTATAACGATTTACACCTCTTCCGCTAAATCTGGAAGCATAAAATGATTTTGGATATACTTCTTTGTCTTTTTGATACCTACATGACATAAATTGCTGTGTATTTTCCTGGTGAAATCTCTTCTAATTGGCTTTGGAACCAATGGTAACATACAATTTCCTTCTTGCCTACCCCATAACCCATTCTGATAAACTAATTGGTCCTTTAGTTGTAATAACTCCTTGGTGATTTCGTTCTTTTCACCCTCTGTCATCTCTTGTATTTGTTTCAACTGATTCAACTCTGAGCACTTTTCTTGTTCGTCTTTTATTCATTGAATTGTAGACTGAATCACCACTGTATTGATGTGTTTCACCCTTGCTTTTGTTGATTTTGGTTCTTCATGTTTTGTTTCACATTGTGCACAAACGTAGTCGTATAGCCGTGATAATCCATCTGCATTTCCATGTTCGTCACCTTTTCTATACTTCAAATCAAAGTCGAAATCCGCCATGCTTGCTAACTATGTCTGGAATTGAGGAGTTATTGGTTTCGAAGTACTCTTCATATGCATCAGTGCTTTATGATCAGTTCTTGCTGTAAATCGCTTGCCATATAAATATTGCTTGAAATGTAATATGAACTCTTGTAAAGCTAATAGTTCCTTTCTTGTCACACAGTACCTTTTTTCATGTGTGGTTTAAGTCCTCGATGCATACGCGATTACTACTTCTTTCTCTTCTGATATCTGACTAAGAACTGCTCCTATCGATCCGAATGATGCATCTGTGTCTAAGATGAAATTATTATTCGGGTTCACAAATGCTAATATTGGTGCACCACATAGCTTTTGCTTCAATTCGTTAAAACTTTTGACGCACTCGTCTGATCAAAATATTTCTTTACATTTTCCAATACATGCACTGTGCAAAGGTACTGCTAATTCGGCGTAATTCTTGATAAATCGTTGATAGTAGTTACACAGACATAAAAATGCTCGTGAATTTCGAGTACACTTTGGAATCGGAAAATTTTGAATTTCTGCCACTTTCAATTTATTTGTTGAGAAACCTTCTTTGTTAATTGTTTGTCAAAAAATACCAGCCCCCCACTCCGAATTTGCATTTCTTTGGATTGACTTTTAAACCTGCTTTCTTCTATTCAGTACTTCTTCTAATAGTCTCATATGATCCTTCATTGATTTTGAGTAAATTAAGACATCATCTAGATATATTACTACTCCAGAGAATAGTAAATCTTCAAATAATGAATTCATTATTCTCTGAAATGTTCCGGGTGCTGTTGAAAGTCCAAACGGTACTCGGTTAAAACAATACTGCTGGGTTCTTGTGCAAAACGCAGTCTTTTCTTGAGAACTTTCATCCAATGCTACTTTATGGTATACTTTGCCTAAATCTATACTGGAAAAAATTCTGGAGCCACCCAGAGCATCCATTAACATTTGACTGCCTGGCATTGGAAAGGAAACTTTCTTTAATTATTAAAGTTTAATACATCATTCAATGTTCTGAAATCTAAACAAATTCGAATACTTCCATCTTTCTTTGGCGTTATTGGGTTCGTGATTAAAATCCAAAGTCATTATTTTAAACTTTATTTCTAATACAACTTTCATTATTCAAACAAATTTATGAGGAACAATATTTCAGTTACATAAACCAGATTTTCAAATTCTAAATATAAATAATAATATCGATATATATATACAGTCCGACCCCGTTTTGGGGCAAAATTTCCCCAATTTTGAGGTTTTCCCCAAAAAGTGGGGTGCTCAAAAATTAAGTGAAACATGTGGGGAAAATGACTTTTATGATAAAATAAATTACTGTATTAATGACTCATAAACCAAGATTAATCAATAAAACTCTTAAACCAAGATTAAACATTAAAACCAAGATAAATCATTCATTTTTATTTTTTAATAAAAAAATCTGTGATTTTCATGTTATTCTTTTGTTTTTTTTCGCAATGGACTCATAATATCGGCTTTGAATTTGTATAGATGAAGAACATTTTCAGGAGTTTCTTGTTTGATTACATTAAGAAGTGTTGTGAAAGCACATTCCGTATCTTTTATGCTTTTTCATAATCTAAATGTTTCACAAATGTCTCGTTGCTATCTTCTTCATCACTGTTATCATCATCAGAGACGGTCTCTAAAATTGCATTTTCCACAATATCCTGATCTATCGGACATTATTTGTTGTCCTGTTGTTTTCTACTGTCTTAAATTTCAATTTCCAAGGCCTTTCAAAGCAATTTTGTATTGTAGATTCAGTTATTTCATCCCAGGCCATTTTTGGAACTTTTAGGTTTACTCCTCTCAATACTCTTGGTGACTTTGACCGTCCTATTATAAGCGGCTTATATTTTTTTCCTGTGTAACTGCAACATAAAAGAAGTAAGAGACGTTCTTTTCTCATTTTATGTCCGCTGGATGATTCATTTTTTTCAACAAAACTTTTTTTTGACAGAGTTTTATAAAAAATTGCAGTTTCGTCACAATTGAAAATGTTTTCTTCACCATATTTTTTGATTAATTCATTAAATGTCGAGCGAAAGTTTTCAGCCCCTTCTTTATCAGCTGATCGTGCTTCACCATGAAGTGTTTTGAATTTTATATCAAACTGTTTCTTAAATCTGTGGAGCCAACCATTTGAAGCAATGAAGTCTTTATTAGAATGTCTATTTGCGATTTTACAAGCAATAAGTTTTAAAGTTGGTCCATTAACCGGGAAACCTTTGCATCTGAGAGAGCGAAACACCTCGTAAACCTCTATATTTAATTGGTACCCTGTAGTCTCATTTGATGTAGAGCAGCCTTGGCATAGGATTTCCTTCCTTTTCATTTTCAGACTTCCTTTAGAGATGCCATATTTCTCGCAGATAAACGAATCCTTATACAGACCTGACTGTATATCATTTCATATTCAGATTTTTTCACTTTGATTTAATTTCTTGGCCATACTCGTTTTAAATTTCAGAAAATAAATTTAAAAATTAAGAATTGTAATATTCCTTACCAGATTGAATATTTTAAATTTCTAAATTTAATAAATCAAATATTTAAACAAAGATTTAAAAATTTTTTAACTTAAGTTTTCAAAATTTTTAAAATTTTAACTAATTTTCCCCATTTGGAGGTTCATTTCTTTATAAAAATTCGTTTTTATAAGAATTGGTATTAAGGTGATAAAATTTTCCCCAGAACCTAGGTTTTCCCCCCAAAAAAGGTTTTTCCCGCAGTTTGGGTTTCCCCAAAACGAGGTCGTACTACACACATATATATATATATATATATATA
>MQRK01250134.1:9435-20442 GCA_001938485.1 Girardia tigrina
ACCAAGAGGAAGATCAAAGAAGCAATGGATGGACGATTTAAAAGAATGGACTGGACTAAGTATGGAATGTCTGAGAAAAAAAAGGCTACAAATAGAAAGATGTGGCGATTAAAATGCTATAAATAAAAATCGTGATTGTCGTCTGCTTTTTGATGAAATCGGTCAAACACATCAGACGATACTCCACGTTGGGGGACATGGTTTAAAGAAGCGATCTGGTACTCAGATCATTTGCCTGCAATTAGACCTATTGTGGAGAAAATCACAGATGTTGGAGTTCTTATAACTCGTGTCAGAACAGCATTAACACATGAGAAATTAGTAGAAAAGTTGATAAACATCACAAAATATGCTAGTTTGTTAAACTAAGTTTAAGTGACCGAAAGCAGCTCGTATACTATAACAGTATGGTTTCTTTTCAAGATGATCCATCCAATATATCTGAATGCATTGCAAAACGTTTAGAAAAGAACGAAATACTTGATGTCGTCCATCATCAGCGACAAGATATTTCTCCAAGCACTTATTAATTGTTGCTCGACTGATGTGTTGAAGGTTGCTTTTCTATTCATGGAAAATTTTTTCGGAAAGATAGGATTTTTTCCATCAAATGCGGTTCACTATTGGCGTTTAACATACATTAAAAACTAAGAAGATTAATTGCATCCACTAATAATTCTTTTGTGATTAGAATAAATAAATTTGGTTTGGATTTACTCTTTTTCCTATCTTAAAGGTATTAAAATAAGGTGGTTTGTATTAACTGTGTTTTATAGTAATTTTTGTATATTACAAAAAATAAAGTCCAAAATCTGTGATAATAAAGTCTAGAAATATATATTTTGGTCAATTCTAAGGTCACCTTGATTATTACATAAACATTTCACTACTGTTCAAAGATTTTGTTTCGAAAGAGTTTGCAAAAAATGCAACATTATTGATTTTGTTGAAGAAACATTTAAATACGATTTATAGTGCAAAATTAAAATCCTAATTCCCACAATGGAAGAAGATGGTATGTAATGAGTCAATGATGCATAGATAATCTATTGATTCCGATATCGACCGTGTCTGTAGAAATCTGAATATATTGAAGAACACATTTTCCGAATTCGGAATGGCTATAAGTGCGACTAAGACTAAAGTCATGTGCCTTAATGACGATTCGGGTGCGGGTATATCGAAAGTTAAGTGTGGTAAGACCTTCATAGAATGCGTGAAACAATTCTGTTATCTTGGCAGTAAATTTTCCACTTGTGGTAGTTGCAACCGAGATATTAGTCAACGAATTGCGGAAGCCTTAAGAGTTGCAACCACGTTCAAATGTTATTGAAAAGGAGACTGATTGCAATTGGTGAAAACATTAAAAAAAATTGGAGAATATTTTCAAATTTGACTGACGCCTCACAACAAGAATACTTTGCGACAGTCTGAGTGTGAGCAAAGGAAGTTTGGATTTGTTAAAAAAGTATGTGTCTGAGAAAACTTTCTTCGTGGTTCGTTCCATACTTCTTAACAAGTGAAATGTGTGAAAACAGACTCAGTTCATGTCATGCCAATCTCATGACAATGGAGCAAGTTG
This sequence comes from Girardia tigrina, assembly GCA_001938485.1. NCBI lineage: Eukaryota > Metazoa > Platyhelminthes > Tricladida > Dugesiidae > Girardia > Girardia tigrina. Next base: position 11,018 of record MQRK01250134.1, read on the forward strand.
AAGATATTTTGCTGCCAAACATCGTGACCGTTGATGAAATCCTCTTCTCTATCTTTATGACGCTAAATAGGAGTCTAAGAAGTGGAAATTCCCAAATGATACGAGCATCAACTTGCCACAGGAAATCTCATACTAATGATTTTTGGATTTCTACGGCGTGGGTTTAATAGATTTTGCTGTCAAGGATATAAAAATTAACTCCTGTTACTATGTTGAACAAGTCCAAAAAGCCAGTAAGTCCAGACGAAAATCCCGCAAATGTAATTTCTTTTATCAATAGGATAATGTCATAACACACACAGGTGCATTCTTTACAAGCGACATCGAAAAGGTGGATCTCCACACTCGCTCTTTTAACGGACCTTGTTTCGAGTGATTTTTTATTGGTTCATCCATCTCAAGAAACACACACGAGGTAGTTATTTCATTTAAAAAGCAGAATTAAAAGAGGTTGTGTGAGAATTCCTATAGAATCAACCCTCCATTTTCTACGCAAATGCCTTCTTGGAGCTGGAGACGCTGGAAAAATGTTTTTAGATACCTGCCATTGTTGGTTAAAAAACTTATTCATGTGTTATGTTCTTTTCGGCTTCATTCAGGGTATTAATGGGCGCTATAAAAGATATTAAAAATTAATTTCCAATAAAGGTGTAGTGTTAGTAATGTACGTGTGAGCAATAGACAGTATAATAATGTTGCGTATTTTCACAGTTGTCAGAATCACGTGAAGAAACCAGAGATTGAAGTAGGCGTGGAAATGCTGGAACGAGCAATGAAGAGCATTTTTGAATTACACGATCCGAACGTGAAGTTTGAAGAAATAGAACTACCCGGAGGCGGCAGAGAAACTCAAATATCCGCCGTCGTGCGGCACTTTAGCCCTATTACCACCGTAGATCTAGTTCTTAAGTGCTACAACACGTGTCATGAAGCATTCAAGAATGACTACCCGCGGCTCATGTTCTCTGTTGAGAGATTTAGCAATACCGAGTGAGAATAATAAAAATGAATTGTTTTTATCTAGTTCTAGCAATTTATCACACGGTTTTAGTGTTTAAAAAATGTAAAGTCATGAATTCTAGAAAACTTTCATGTTTTATTATGATTATTTATATACTTTTTTTATTTATATTCAAAATCTCCTTTTAGTTTCATTATTTTTCTTTTTGTTTCCCGCTTTGCTTTCATATATATATGCTATACATGTATAAAAAATATTATATATAGGAAATAATTCTATAAAAATCTAATTAAGTATTAACTAGTAAATCAAAAATTAAAATTTTTTATATCGATTCTTTATGCAGACAGAATTCTACTTTGCCTACAAAGTTTTAATTAAAAAATAATTTAAAAAAATACAATAAAATTAATATAAACTATTTATAATTTATAAGTAGATCTTTTTCAATTAATATTGTTCTGGAACTCTGAATTTTCCGTTTTTTTCCATTTTGGGACTTTAAAAAGTTTTTTCGATCAAATTTTCACATAATCATTTATTATCATCGAGAATGAGTAAGTGTGCAAAGTTTGAAGAAAATTGATTGAATAAAAGGCCTTCAAAAATATGTTTCTAAATTCCATGGATACATAACTATATATGTATATATACAGTCCTGACCATAATTCACCAGCTACCCCTAAAAATACTGAGATCGAAAGCTTCCTTCAACCAGACGTCGACGAATGGTTCGTGCGCTAGGCAATTTATCAATGTTAGCTGGAAGATCAGCTTGTATTACGCGGGAACCAGCAAATGGATTGGTCTTGCAGGATCTCAAAATGGTTCGATCTGTTACCTTGCTTGTGATATGCGGCCTTCCACTGCGTTTCGTATAGGCAAAGGCGCCGGTGGCTTGATGAAGACGGAGTGTCGCCGACTGCAGTGCGGCTAATATTGAATCACAGGGCAATTGCACAGTTCGAGACAGTCGTGTCATGTAAAGTGACGATTTGCGCCCATAGAGTGGTTAAAGTTGGTTGCCATTCATGTCGGAATAGTGGGTATGCTACTAAAGCTGTATTCTTATTGGATGTTGGTTAAGAACATTATTTACATTCACAAACACACACTTAGATATTAATTTTCTTTAAAATGCAAGGATGGCCGGTGAATTATGGCCACGACTGTATATATATACAGGGTGATCATAAAGTAACTACCGTGTTTTAAACTGCAATAACTTTTGAAATGAATTGTTATATTGTATTTCTTTTTAATTATAAAGGTATCTTGAAGCTTATTCTTTAAAATTTAATTAAAAGTATATTTTGTTTAAATGTGTTAATTTTTGTTATTGTTTTAAGCGTAAGATTCAAAATGGATGTAAATCAGCGTGTAAAAAGGTTATTTTATTTGCGAAGCATGAGTCACTGACTTCAGTAAGAAGAGAACTTCAACGACTTAAATGGAAAAATATTCCAACCTAAAAAAGTATTAGAAGCATCTTCAAAAAGTTTGAAGAAACAGTTTGAAAGATGGAGCACCTGCCCATTATTCACTGATTGTACGACAATTTCTGGATGAAGCGTTTCCATAACGTTGGCTGGGACGATGTGGTTCATATGTATGGCCGGCCAGGAATGGAGCCAGATTTGGCATCATTCGATTTTTTTGTGTGGGGCTATTTGAAGAATGAAGTGTATAAGAGAAAACCAGAAACAATTCAGTAACTTAAAGATTTTATTTCTCAAGAAGCGGCAAAAATAGATGTTGAAATGAGTCAAAAAGCCATTAAGTCTTTTCATGGACGCCTTAAACATTGTATTGGTGTCGATGATTATTCTGTTGAATATTATTAAATTTTAATAAATGCTTTTTTTGTTATTTAAAACCATTTTTTCATAATGTTTTGCCAAAAAAGTTATTGCAGTTTAAAACCCGGTAGTTACTTTATGATCACCCTGTATATAGAAAGTAAGCTAATAAAAAGAATGGAAAAAGAAATTAAATAATAAATTATTCAAATTATGTTCATTTTTGAAGCCTGAACGAAGATGTCTAACACATTCGAATTTAGTGTTTCCGCTTAAAAGAATTTTTGTGAGTGAAACAATATTTGTTGAATCGATTCAATTTTTTGTGAACAACTTATTTCTCAAATTATCGACATCTGATAAATAATCGAAGTAATTAATTACATATCTCACCAAAATGAACCGAAATAATATCAATAAAAAAATTTAAATGGGCTCAGCACGAATAGCAACAACTCCAAATCCAGTTCCATGTCTCTGCTATCACTGGTCAGTCTCTAGGGAAACTTGGGTACAGTCCTGAACATCATAATTTTATTATTATCGAGTTTTTCAAACTTTAACAAAAGTCTTGTAATCAATAATAAAACTATTTCTATCATTATAAAACTTTTACAATTAATTTTAAAAATAATCGATAAGAAATTTTTCATTATGAAGGAAAATTTATAAAAATATTTATAACATTAATTTTCATTTCCTCCTCCCCACACAGACCACGTAAAAACAAAATTTTTATTTTCCACAGATAAATGTTCTTAAAATTGAAAATTAATTGCTAAGTTGATTTACTTACATAATTTTAAGTAAAAAAATCAAGATAAAGACTTTCTCAGTAATTTTTAAAATTTCTACATAGTACTTTAAAATTATTTATTTCAGCAGTAGTTTTAGAGTTCTTTTTATGTTAACCAATATTAGTACTACTACCACGAACCAGTTTATAGAGATGACGTATCGTCTTTCCAATTTATGTGGTGTTGCACCCATTACACTCGTCTTCTAATTTTCAGTCATGAAATTGCTTACATTACTTCGTGGATGTTCGGGAAATGTATAATTAATTTATAGAAAGATTGTCTCAGTAATCTCTGTATAGAGAGGTTATAACGTGTATTTTCTAAATTATTAAGCACCAAAGGTACTACTCTAATTTCATAGATGGACAATAATCGTAGAAGAAACTGAATATAAACCAAAGCACCGCTTGATATTGTAGTGACCCAGTCAATTATTATATATAAATTATAGTAAATAAATAAATAATAATACCTACAKAACATTTTCCTGTAAAATCGGTTCGTAAAGGAATTTTCTGCAAACCAATTTATCAAWATTCCCCCTGAAAGTGCATCTCTTCATATAATCTATTTCCTCAAAATCTCGTTGTGCAACCAAATGATTCTCTGACGTTTCCATCGACATTGTTACAACAGAAGATCGTTCCTTTGAAACCTTAGAACAATAAACACTAATCGAAATCGAAATTTATCCATGCCATTCTCTCTCTCTCGTATGTGATTTTTTTGTTGTATATGTTTGTAGTGACCTACTCTTTTATATAGGATTTAATTCCTATAATAAAATTAAATTGATTTTTTTAATTGATGAATTAAACAGTTAAATTGTAATTACAGTTTATTTGGAATAAATATTTATTGTTCGGTGGAATTTTTAATAAAAGTGGGGATATCCAAAGAAGAAAAATCCTTCACAATGTTTATTTATATTCTGTAAAAATAAAAGTTTTATACATATTTATCTTTATTTTTTTGTTGCGTTAAAGGAGTTAACTGAAACACGTTTTCAGTTAGCTCCTTAACAGACAATACTCGATTTTCAGGTTCGAGATTTCATTTGATTTATTGCACCTGGGCTCCAATTTAGTAGCTTATGAAATACGCCTGATATAAATGATGAATGATATTTTAAAGATTATTCAGGATAAGACATTTATAGAAGGTTCTTGGAATAACAAAAGTAAATTATTCTACAAAAGTTACTTTATCTAAGTCATAATAAAATGTAATTCGTTGCTTGATTTGTGATGTTTTTATTATTTGATGTGATGCGTCGTTGATGGTAAACAGAAACTAATATTAAATTTAATATAATTGTCATGTCATAAATAAATATCAAACTGTTATAACTTTCCAATAACCTTTGAATGACAACAAAAAGGTCAGTCAAACTCGTCTGCAAAATATCTATTTTTAAAAAAATATAAATTGTTAAAACAGTGTGATAATTTGCCGAAACTCAATTAAAAAATAATTTAATAGTTGATTTTATCCACTGTTTTTGTTTTCTGCAGAAACACTTATTTTGTGTTAAGCGAGGGCTTCATTTTATTCAAGGTATGTGCCAGTCCTTCCAGAGACTGCAAATCGATGGCCTTGAAGCGACCATTTCATCAGGAAATACCACCAATATTGCCGGAAAAGATGAGAGTGACACCGAATAATACAACTTCTGATTATATAGAACTAAATGGTCAACGATATTATCCTAAACTGGTAAAAATTGTTTTACTTGTTTTTGAAATTATTAGAATTTATCATCATTCAAATTAGTTAAAGTGAAGCCATCTGAATCCCTAAAATATTTCAAAGGTTTTTTTGGCATTAACATTTATATATCAAAACAATGTTTATGTAATTTTAAATAATAACTAGTAAATCAAAAAATTAAATTTTTATATCCATTCTTTATGCAGACAGAAATATACTTTGCCAACAAAGTTTTAATTAAAAAAATGATTTAAAAAACACAATAAAAAATTAATATAAACTACTTATAATTTATAAGTAGATATCTTGCAATTAATAATGTGCGGGAACTCCGAATTTTTCGTTTTTGCCCATTTTGGGACATTAAAAAGTTTTTTTGATCAAATTTTTACATAATCATTTATTGTCATCGAGAATGAGTAAATGTGCAAAGTTTGAAGAAAAACAATTGAGTAAAAAGCCTTCAAAAATAGATTTCTAAATTCCATGGATATCTATGGAAAGAATGGAAAAATACTTTCAATAAAGTTGAACGAGATGGTGTTTGTATATTGATTTTAGGATGAAAGAATCTGCTTATCAGTGCTTCGCATTACTCCCCCTGTAATTATTAAATTGAACACAGAAAATCTTGAAATTACTCACATCCACCTTACTATTCAAACAGTTATATCTATGTTTCGCAATATTACTATTGCTTTCCCTTCGATTGTGTTCCTGAATCCGTTTACCGAGATGGTCACAAGTCTCTCCGATGTATGCGGCGTCACACTAATCACATGGATACTAATAAACTAAATTGAAACATAAACCAGTTGGAGTGATAAATTTACTGGTGAACAAACTTCCTAACGTACATGATATAGAAACAATTTTTAAATTTAAAATTTTTATTGGACAACATGTTTTGCCACTTCTGTGGCTTCGTCAGTTCTGTAAGAAAGTGAATCCTTATTGTATTTGTAGTTGGAAGACCATTACGTCAACCTATCTTACATCAGAATACTCTAATATGATTGGACGAATCACTTTGCACGTTTAAACAAGGTTTATGAAACTTAATTAAGTGTTTAAGTAATTATCCTTTCATAGTTACAATCAAATAGAAAAAGCTCTATTTTAGATCACATTAAGAGCTGTCATGGAACTGACAGGAGGGCAGAGGAGAGTGATTTTCGGGGTTTGATTAGTAATTAAAATATGAAAAAAATAAATAAAAATCCAAAAAAATCAAAAACAATTCCAAAAATTCATTAAAAATTCAAAAATAATAAAAAAAATCCATCAAAAAACGCGCAAATTATTTTTTCTCGATTTTTTTTATTTAACCAAATTCAAAATTGATTTCACATTAAAACGCTCCCTGACCATTCAGTTTCGCCACACTCATGTCCCAACTCGAATTAATCCCTACAAAAAACCGCAAATTAACCTTATATCTCTTCTTCTTCGTCCTTCATCTTCTGCTAATTAACGTTCTCGTCTTAAGTGCAGTATGTGGACCAAGATGGGAGTATACTTATTTATCAAACACAACTGTTTTTCTTTGAGTTCCCTCACCATATCTTTCAATTGGTTGCAGTAGACGTCTGCTGTGATCGAAAAGCTAGGCTTCGTAAATTCATAATGGATCAAACCTGTGGCAGGTCACCAGCTTCTTTTAATGAATGTTGTGCTTCAGACTGTGTTTTGGTGCTTCCTTCGTGTCCACCATGCTTGCTGTATGTTTGCGATTATCATATTTAATCCATTTTTCATAACAAGTGACGATTCGATTCAAAAAGTGATCACATTTATAACTAGAAAGCATTATCAAGCCAACATCCAAACGTTTTTGTTTCTGGTTTTCATTCAACTCATCTGGAATCCACTTATCCAACCTTTTCAGTTTAGAGATTTGAGCCAAGTTGTTTTTAAGCTCCGCAGACTGAGCTTGGGCCCATAGGAAAGTGTCCCCCCCTTGACAGCCACCGGTGGACCTAACGTCGTCAATCAGAACGACCAGATGAACGGTTCAAATAATCGACAAACTCTCTTCGGTCATCTCGTTGCACATGGACATTGCTTTTCACCGGCAATAATACTGGCTTCACGGATAAGGGAATCGATGAGGGTGGATTGGCCGCTATCGACGCGGGCAATGACACTCATATTACGAATATTTCGTTTTTTGTCTTTTAATGAACAATCATTAGGCACTAATTCATTTAAACAGCAAACAACTGGAATTTTCGAGTACAATTTTTGTTTTGTAACAAAACCATTTTTACAATAAATTTTTATAAATAAAAATCTAATCTGATTCGGACAATGTGAGAATTGCCAGATTGATAGCTCTTTCTTGATTCGGTGGGTGGTGGTACATGGCCGATCTTAGTTGGTTGAGCGATTTGTCTGGTTAATTCTGTTACCAAACGAGACTCTCATCTGATAAATAGTACATTTGTGTTAAATCGCAAATGCTGACTTCTTAGAGGAATAAATAACGTTTAGCTTAATGAAATGGAGCAATAACAGGTCTGTGATGCCCTTAGATGTCCAGGCCGCACGTGCGCTGCAAGGCAGTACAAACAAGTTTTATTCCTAGCTAGAAATGGTCGGGTAAACTGCTGAATCACTGTCGTGTCAGGAATAGTGGATTGAAATTATCCCACTTGAACGAGGAATTCCTAGTATGCACAAGTCACTAGCTTGCACTGATTAGGTCCCTGCTCTTTAAACACACCGCCTGTCGCTACTATCTGTTTCGTGACCGTTATTTAAGAGCAGGTATTGGTAAAAGTTTTCAATTAGCAAAAAAGCGTTTTCAGATTGCTCCTCACTTAATCGTCTATCGCTCTTAATAATGCTTCCGACTATACGGTAATCTTCAGTTCATCATTGTCTATCTGCGTTCCTGGGCGACCTCGAGACTCATTATTGAGTTAAAAATTACCTTTAACGAATTTCCTTAACCAATTTGAAACTGTTACTTAGTAACATTATATCTGCATATACTATTGATGTTTCGCATGGTTTCTGATGCTGAGGTTCCTTGTAGGAACTCATACTTCAATAATAGTTCGATGTTCTCCCTTTTCCATTTTTGAGAATACTGATTATCAAGGCAAGTTGTCAATAATTTAAATTAAATTTTATTGATGTACTCATAATAGCCAAGATATGTAGCAATCAATCGGGAAATTCGATAATTTCGTTTTCAGAATTTCGTATGACAACCATTTTAGTTTTTAGGAGTTTTTTAAATGATAATCACGTCAGGTTTGATTGTAGGTGAGCGGAAGCGTATTGAAGTTGCTTGATTCCATTCATGAATACAATCAACATGCAAAATTAGAAATGGATCCTCGAATTAACCAGATAGAGAGGTTAATGATTTCCAAGTAATATTTGCGTATAAAATGTCGAATAAAGTTTTACCGTGCTACAATAGCTTATCGAACCTTTTTCCGGATCCTCGAGAAGATATAGAGAATAAAATTGAAAGGGTAATGAATTATTTCCACACACTTCCAGTGAACTTTTCATTCAATAATAATCATAAATTATTTTCAGAACAAGAGGGATTATTAGAGGGAATATTTTCGCACTGGTTGACAAATTTTGTAAAAATTAATGTGAATTAATATATTTGGTTTGATGTATTTATTTTCATAATTTAAATTAAAATTATAATTCTTAATTTTGAAAACGATTTTACTAAAATTTGAAAAATTATCTCGAATATTCGGCTAACTCGATGGTAATTTTTGTCACCGAAAAAGTTTCCTATATTTCCTTAATATTTTGGTTTGGTTATCTCGAATAAATATTTTTTGAAAATAGTAATTTTAGTGAATCCCTAGGCTTTAAAAAGGAAACTACATCAGAATAGTTCGTACCACTTTTCTACTTTGAAAAAATGAAAGCATACCATTTTTTGTTCAAATTAGACAAATTTTTAATATACTTTATTAAAGAAAGAAAATTGCAACTAATAATTTATTTATGAGCGTAAGGTGTTCCAGCTGCCGAATTTGTAATATTTCTGGCCATTTATCTAAAGTATCCCAAACAGTCACTTTCTGTTATTTGACTAACTTCATTCGTGATCATTTCAGGCAAATTTATGTTAATATTATTAACATAAATTAAGCTCGAATACCAGATTTTATT
>MQRK01250140.1:22062-38650 GCA_001938485.1 Girardia tigrina
TGTATCATTAGTAATGGAGCATATTTTGAATAAAGCTTTTTTTATCGTTCTTTTGTTTTTAACGTATTTCTTTTCAAAATTTAATCCGCATTTCATACTTGTACACCTAATATATATATGTATATATATGTATATGACAAAAAAAATTTTTCTTTCAAATTTCGAAATGCATACCCTCTACATTTTTTTACTAATGCTATAAGATACTTAAATATAAAATTTCATCTTTCTAGCATAATTGCAACCAGTGCCGACCGACCTTCAAAGTTTAGTAAAAAAAGTGTTTTGTCTTGATATTTCAGTCTGGTATAAAATCATTATAAATGCAATAACTTAACCCTTTGTAACATGGTGTGACACTTCTGTAACAAACCGTTGTAACTCTTACATGATCTCTAACTATTAACATATCAGATTTTATATAAAATTGTATATAAAATTTATATTGTTGTATAGATCGTTGTGTAACAGATATGCAACAGTGATTTAAAATGTGATATGTTAATAGTTAGAGATCCTGTAAGAGTTACAACGGTTTGTTACAGAAGTGTCACACCATGTTACGAAGGGTTAAGTGAATAAAAATAAAAATTCAATAAGATAAACATCTTTAATCGAAAACATAAAGTAATAACAATCAGTCAGGTTAACTTCTATTTAGAGTTGTTTTTTTTACAGTCCGGATACAATTTTCTATGTTCCTGGACACAGCGCAGCAAGAACTGTTTTTCTTCTTCAACCGTGATAAGTCCGTTAAAATCTTACATCATTTTAACAGCCCTTTCAGCAGTATCATTCACAACTCTCAAATAACTTATTTTTCTTTTAGCTTCCAGAAAAGCAGCATTATTATTCCAAAAAGATACATCTTCCTTTAGAAAACTGTCGTCGATCTGCAGTCGTAATAAGGAAAATATTTTGTTTATCACTCCGTAATTTTACCGACATTTTAACGCACTAAACAATGGAGCACTACTAATCTAAAAAATCAGGTATAAAATGACAAATAAAACATGTACTTATAAATCACAGCGCAGTACATACGCAACTTGTATGGACAAGTTTAAATCGCAAGTCGGCACGGTTATCGTTTATAAATAGAACTAATACTTTTTTCTTGACAATATAGGGTTACTACAAAACTTTTAAGGTATGCATAAAAAATATCGAACTTGAAATTTAAGAGACACCCTAATATATATAATATTTATACACGAACCTTGTGAACACTAATTTGGTATTATTGATAAATCGTTTCATTAAAATTTTTTGACATGTCTTTCATTATCACAAGTAATATTAAATTTACCATCTTTTACAAAAACAAATAAATTTAAATACATGAAAAAATAAAATTTATCAACTTTCATTTGATCATAAAAAAATCAATCATTAAACCAGTGTTTCCAAAAGTAGGGCGTACATTCTACAAGGGAGCTGTTTTCAATTAAAAATCTTCCTGTGTAAAGTTTAAAAGTAACTTTTTACTACAATTTAAGTAACATCATATTTATAGCAATCATTACATCTTTAATAAAATGGTAAATGGTGAAAATTTTTGGATGATTGATCGAATCAGAGACATACCTGAAGATAATTAAATTAATTATTTTTTTAAATATTTTAATAAATTTTTTAACTATAATTAAAATAAATAATTTAAAAATAACTAAGCAAAATTAATATTGAATTTGTAAATAGTATTAGTAATGTGTTGTTGAAAATGCGTGTTTTGTTGGTTATATGTGAAAACAAATATAAAACGGAAACCCCGCAAAAATTTGTAAAAATGTTAAAATCAATAAAAATTGTAAGTCAAGCTTGGCTTTTTAATAATTTTAATGTGAAATTAAGTTTAAATATATAATTGAAATTAATCTACATTTTATAACCATTCTGGGATGCAACATTTTAAGTTTATATATTTCAATTTTTAATACGGTTATTGACCGAGCGAGATTGTATTTGTATTTATTATGTTTTGAAACTTAATTTAATGTCTAATATAATTTAATATTGATTTCTAGATACATTTTCTTAAAACGGACAAATAAATTTTCCAGAGTTTGGTGGGGTATGGCACAATAAACGTTTAAAAACAATGCATTAGATCCTCATAGAACCTGAAGTGTGATTTGCATTACTTTTAAAAGAAATGCGAATTCATATAAAATGGTGAAAAATACATTTGAATATACTCCCTTAAAAATATTGTTACTGCATTTTAAAAACTACCCTATTTTAAGTAAAATTTGGCTGAAATTGTGATGATCGTATTATGGTTACAGTAAAAATTTATTTATAATTCAAAGATTTTGTAAAATATTTTAATTATTAAGATTGCTCTACCTATTTGCAGTAATGATTTATGATATATTAAAAATCAGTATTATATATATATATATATATATCTGTTTATGGCTACACAGTAATTGATCCTTATTCTGGAGGTTTTAAAACATTCAAATCATTCATTCTAAAATTTATTAATTAAAAGAATTTGAATTTATAAATCGTATCCAATACCTTAAATTCAGAATATTTTCAGAAATAAATTGACAAGTCCTCTGAGTTTTTCTTCTGATCTTGTTTAAAAATTTGATTGTAATGGGTTCAGCGCCAAATACATTGGAGAAACTGTTCGTCATCTCTGTAAACAGGTTGATGAGCATCAACAATTAACTGGTAATAGTAATATTGATGAACATAAAAAACACTGTAAACTAATGTTCAAATAAATAATTTTAAAGCATTATGTAGCAATTTTGAAGATTATTGGCGAAGAGTCCCATGTAATGCATAACAAGCAAAGTGGTTAATTCAGCAATTAATGTCCAATCAAGTGACTTATCAAGTTTTTTGAATGATTTTGGACGAAACAGTAATTAAATATTTATCATTGAACATATATAAACTTAACAGCTAGGATCATAAATGCCTGATGATGACGAATATTCTGTCGAAATATATTGCGCAAATCAAATAAAATTTTATGATACAAAATGATATCTTTTTAATTTACAAAAAACAATATACCACTATTCTTCAAATCTAACAATTAACAGAAAATATAAATTTTGAATGACTTATAAATTAATCATTTTCATGTCCCAATCATTACTAATGACTATTTAAAGCTTCGATCAAGTAAAATTTTAAATTATAAATCTTTTGAATGTTATTATTTCACACCGGATCAATAGAGATATAATAATGAAACGTAAACATATATCGAAAATAGAAATTTTACATACAAATTCATTATCGGTGAACAGAGATAATACGCAACTACAGCCAGATTACCTTGATCGATATCGGCCAATGGATCAAATAAAGATCAAGATAATCCAGCCTCAGATTTGTGATCGTCTCCTGAAATCCTAGTGGAACACATTCGGGTCGATGGAACGCATTCCATAACTAAATGAATCACATGAGTCAATAATTCAAACCAAATGAAACCTTGCTCGTGATGAATAATTCTTCTCTCTTTATTCTGCCACTACTGATCTCATCAGCTAGCGTATTCCCTATCTCATCCTCATTCCTATAGGCCCAAGCACAGTCGATGTGCCTGTACCCAAGACGCAGTGCATTCTCAATCGCATTTCTCACTTCTCCCGGTTGGGCCTTAATCGGAATGTCAAAATATTATTGAATACTACTAATCACAATACAAGCCACGTTCCCAGCCCTAGAATTGGCATTTCATATCCATTGTGTAACTTGACAGACTTTAACATGTTAAAAATGATCCCAGTTGACACTTTTAATTAAAACAAAGCATTAAAACAAATTGCGTTTTCTTTGTTTTTTATTTATCCTCACAATTTTCAATTAATAATTTTTAATTTACAAATTACATAATTTATTGCGTTGTTAAATTCAGGTATTTCTTTAATAAGAATTGTATGATTTTAGAAATAAAAGTTCTGATTTCAGAAAGATAAGTTTTCACTTCAAAAAATAAAAGTTCTGATTTATAAAATTAAAGATCAAATTGTATTTAAATATTTTCTTAAGAATTTTTGTTTTTTTTTACATTTACAATTACTATTACACTTATCTCACGTTTAAATATATATAAATATCTATTTTCTCGTAATTATTTTTTTATAGATTAAACATTAATTTTTTTTAAACTATATAATAGTTTATTTTAAAAGTGTAAAAAAATCTATAAAAATGATTCAGTGTTAATCGAGGGATCTATTAGACCGATCCGTTTGTTTATCTACATCAAATCCTAACATCTATTTATAGCAGCAATTTATATTCTTTTAAAGAATTCTAATTTGATTTATTTCAATTTAACTAACGAATTCACAACGAACTGACAACTATTTCTCGACTTTTCTCATATGTGTCAGTTCGATAAATCGAATGTCTTGACATGCAGGGATTTGATTATTCTGCGCCTCATTTATCCGTGTCACACAACTATCTCCCTCCGATATCATCGACAAACAGCACAAATACTCTAAACAGATTCCGTAAACAAAGTCCCGGTAATCGGAAAAAGCATTTATCTCAAGTGTTCTACAAGAACTCACTCAACTCCCAGTCGTCATCTTACAGTAAATATGCGATTTCTCTCGACGCGGTCAACTCCCAGTTGTCTCCTGTGACGAGAGTGTTCCACACGAATCCCCGACAACATGGACAGAAATCTATATCTGCTTATTATAATACGACGCTCAATTCTAGCTATTCTCGGCATCAAATCCAGTTTCCGACATCGGCCAATCAATCGTTGCTTCCTCGGTTACCGCGAGACATGCACGTGGACAAGGGAAAGAGCTCCAATGATCTCATGTACAAAGACAAGAGCAATGAGCAGCTGTTCAGTATGTCTTCTTTGGAGAATGAAGAGAGTATTTCAACAAATCCACAGTCTCCATCTCTCGCAATGAGATTATACAAATCCAAATTGACTGCTTATGAACACCAGGAGATTTTCACCGTAAGAATATTTGTTTTAGTATTTGTGAGTTATGTCAAAATTATCAGTCATGATTAGCATAATAAAATAATTTTTATTACAAATAAATATTCCACGACCTTTTAATAATCAATTTACTGATATTTATTTGAATTTTTAATTTCTGATAATTTTTTTAAAAAACATATCTAATTCGATTTTAATCTTATTTATTCTAAATAGTATTTACTTTGGAACTATAAAAACATTTTATTTTAAAACATTAAAATTTTTTAATACTAAATCAAATTAAAATATTAAAAATTATTTAATGCTCAAATTTATTATTTTCTGAAATTAAAATACTTTTTGACTAACAATTTATTTTAATTATATTATAAAATGTGATTTCAAAATTTAATTTAAAATATGTTTTACAATTTAATCGTTTTTCAATTATTAAAATTTTGTCAGTGAAAAGAAAATTAATTAGCTCTTCATTTAATCAATTTTGTTTTTTTATTTTAAAACAAATTTTCGTCAATAGCAATTTTTTAAAAGAAACCAGAAGAAAGCATTAAATATAAATATGAATAAATTGAAATTGATATTCAAATCTTCCGCGAAGATTGAATATATTAAAAAAACCCTGTCTTTTTTCTCTTTGTAGAGGGGAAAACGAAAGATTGTCTAATATCACAATTTAAGGATTCTAATAAACATCTTGCATTTAACTAACCCATATTTCATGTCTAAATATTTTTTAAACTTTATATAATTTTTTTAAAGTTAAATAGATACAGATGTATTAGTCTCATTATTTATTCTCTCTAGAAAATGGTTGTCCAACTGTGGCCAGAACATCATATATGATTAACATAATATGATTAAAAATATAAAGTTAAATTTTATTGTATCTTCTTTTGGACCTTATCCATTGGGCCGTAGGTGCACCCAATTATGCACAAGCCTTCACCACATCTCTCTATTTGTAGCCACTCTACTCAGATCTTCCATGTTCAATCTAATCAATTTTTTAAGTTGTCTGTCCATTGTATCTTCAGTCTTCCTCTTGATCTTTCTCCATCCACTCTTCTTTCAATCATAACCTTCATTAGTACTTGATTTATTATCTCATATCCGTAAAATTTCAGCTTCCTTTTGATTCTGGTCTTTTAACTAGTATTTCTGACATTCTCTTCAAGACAAAGTTATTGGTCTTCTTTTCTTTCCATATGATCTTCAGCATTCTCCTGTAGTACTTTATTTAAAACGCTTTAAGTCTATCCATGCTCTTCTAACTCTCGTATCCATAGAAAAGTGTTGCTCAGACAGTAGCCTTAGTGATCTTTATTCTATTTATTTGTATTTGACGGGTCCAATCTCTATTACCGTTATACCTAGTTAGTTGGATTACAGAGTTGGATTACAGTTAGATTACTGTATGAATATTTACTTGTTATATATCTTCAGAAAAAGTACTTTCCATTTAATTATACGTAAGAAGTAATATAACTTATACGCCATCATATTTTTTAGACGTTCTAGATGTCAATCGAAGAGTAATTTTGATCTCCAAATTTTACTTTTTTCCTTAACTAACTTTTAAATAACCAAGTGAAGTGAGAATTATTTTAATTTTTCAAGGATATTATTAGAAGATTTACAGTATTTGTTTTTAAATAGTATGTGAATTATTATATTTACAATTTGGAGAATAGAAATTTGTAATTTATTAAAAATTTGTTATTATTGTCATTATGACCAAAATATTTTTTTAATAATTTGAAAAATTTAATATTTAAATGGAAGAAGTTGTAAAACAATCAGTGGTATATGACACTTTTTAATAAATCATTCATATATTGTCAACAAATGTAAGACATAGGATTTTTAGAGAGACTAAATATTAAGATTGTTGTAATTTTATATTTTAAAAAAATTAAAAATTCTTTTTGTTTTTGAAATAGTTTTAATCTCCATTTAAATTTGGCTGCAATTTTTCAAAATACAATTAGGGAAAAGTCGTAAAAGAATTTGATTCATTGTTAAAAACACTAATATTATTTACAATACTTTTATTGACATCACAACTCAAATTGCTTCCTGGACAATTTTCCACATAACTTTCAAAGTTAAACAACGTTCTTGATTGATACAATTAAATTCTATTTCTAAGCCTCTTATTATTCGATTTATTATCATTACAATTCCTAACTAAAATATTTTAAAATTATTTTCAAAAATATTTTAATTCATTTTAAATTAAAAAATTTTTACGTTAAAATCCACTATTACAATATTTTAAATCACTTTCAAATAAATTTAAAATATTTTGATTAAAATATTATTATATATTTATATATTAAAATATACTAATTTAATTTTAAAATTGTTACTTACATTTCAAAATTTTTTGAATAATCCGAAGGTTTAAAACATTTAGAATATCAATCTTCCATCTGGGTGGAAGGAACACTATCCTAAAAACAATATACCAAACACAACATACGCTAAACATGATTCGAAAATAGTCCTCACATTTATAAACTTTCATTCTACTAAATCTAACACTTATGCAGTTCTAAAAAACCGTTATTATTATCGGGCCTTTCTTTTATAAAACATATTTTGATATCTTCAGTATAGTTTACATTCGTCGTTTTTCTTTGTAGATTTATACATAAACTATTTAGAGAAATACTTAAATTAGTTTCTATGAAACCGAAAGTAAATAACTCTACGTTGTTGTTTTATTAATATTAATAATTTTGTTGCAACAAATGAAACAATTAATACAAATACTCCTTTCTTTCAATAACATGATATATTATACATAATATTCAAACATATTTTTCATAAACAATAAAGAATATCATTTAGACAAGAAAGAGATGTAAATATTTGTAACACATTAAAATAAATTTTAATGATGTTATTATAACTATACTTCACGTACGTATTTGTATATTTCAGGATTGCTAATATAGATTTTAAAAGTTTCTCCATATTTGATTTTGATTCGATAGGTGTTATAAACAGAAAGTTCGCTGTATTTATAATTAAGTCCTCTATGAGAATTATGTAGTAGGGTTGGATGAAAATGCAAACGTACTTTGAGACAGCACTAAAAAGTTGTATTGTGACCAGGATAGTTTGAAAATTATGATTATTTACTTTTCAAAAGATATTTAACTTTGGTCCAAAGTTAGGTAGGTGTAAGAAAAGGGAAAAAGTTTTCCTCTACAACTTTGGCTAATTATTTTTGGAATATTAGTTACCAAACACAGTAGGAAGGCCTGTAATCATAGTTTTCTTATCGTTGAAACCTCAATGGATCAATTTAAATTGAACTAGAAATTGTAAAAATAAATCACAGTTGTGACTTTTAATCCTTATGAGGTCATCAAGTAAAAAATGATAGAATTGGTTTAAATCTGTGTGTATGATTTAGATTGATACCTAACTTGACTACATTGGATGATTGAATGGACTGAATGGCCTCACACATATGCACTGCAGCCGTATATAAAACTTACTAGTTCATGACTAGGCTACTTTCTTCTTCATATCACAGTGCTTTTTAGTGAGTGTTGGAGCTGCTAGTGGCATATAATTCATAGTGTTATTTTGAAAACATTTAAAATTTAAAGCCCTGAATGGAGTAATTCCCAAATGCCAAAGTTGAATTTTTATCAAATATTTTTAGTTGGGTTGTTGCTTACAGAATTACTTAGGTTCTGAATTTGTAAAATAGTTTTTTTTCACTTTTAGGTTAAAAAGTCAATTCAATTTGCACGTGATGGTGTGAAGAAATACCCGAGATGCCAGCAGACATGCAGTTTTCGGTGATCCAAAAGCATTTCTCGATGAGCATGATACCAACGTGTACTGATATTTCCAAGGCATATCTTTAACATCAGTGTTATGACAAGAACCTCAGTGTTTCGAAAATATCAATGAAAATAGCACACGAAGTCATTACTGTATATCACAGAGCTAGCTTACCAACAATAGAGTTCAGAAGCGTTATAAAGAAAGTTAAAAAAATTGATTGAACATGGAACAGATCTAAAGAAGTATTTTGGATCCAAACGGACATCTGTGTCATTCCAGGAAAGTACGAAAAGTTTGACAGAGTTAATTGATGTTTGTTCATGCAAATGTTTTGAAGATGGATTTCGAAGTAGAACAGAGTGCAGCTGTCCCTTTGACAAGAAGATTCCGGAAATGGAATGGAAATCTTGGATAGACCAGAAAACCAGCAGACACATGTTGATAGGAAATACCGACAAAGCCGATTATGTGAAGATCATAAAACGTTTGACACGAAAAACATTGAATCAACGCCACACATGTGGTTCACAAGCAGAGGCAACCAGTTAATGTAGTACACATGAGTACCAAACTTATGAAGACAAGCCACGTTATACTCAATCTGATTGTGAAGAAGAAGACATCAACTATAACGAAGATACAAAAGAGGTGTCTGATGAAGGAATAACTTATCGAAATCGATATCTGTATCCTCACCTTTGCAAGACGGTGGAAAGGGCAAGTTTTAGCAATAGAAATGTGTGCCTTATAGTTAATATATAATTTTTTTGCCTCTACTCGTCAGAAAAGGATCAACCTGATGATTTGGTTAGGATTGTGAGATTCATATTGAATTTCTATGCACCCGCATGGTTCCATTTAAAGTCTTACCAAACTTGGAACGCCTGTACTTCTCAACAACTACTTTTTCTGCCACTCAGAAACCTATTATTGGCTGCTGTTGCTGACGATGATAACAGATCACGGGTGGAAGGCTGTAAATGTATTATTCAACCCAGATTGGTCTATCCAAGTGATCCTGTTCGCTGTTTCACCAGAAAACAGATTGTTAAGAATTAAAAATGCTATGAAAATTTTTGAAAGAAGGTTATATTAAATATGTACAAATTAAAATTTTTATATAATTAAATATGTAACGTTTGAAAAAATAAAATTACTAAAATTAAGAAGATCAATTAAATTGCTAATAATAAAATTTTTTTGAGAGTTTTTAATATAATATAAAAAGTAAAATGTATAATTTTTATGTGGAAGGATTTTAAAAAAATATTAATAAAATTAAATGAAACGATTAAATATTTTAAAATGTTATCGTAATTTAAAATTGATTTATAAAAGTAATGAAAAAAATCAAATATAAATATAATACATATAAGTATTTTTATTTATATCGGTTTAAGATTTATAAAACAAATTGTTTCTCAAAAAAAATAATAAGTATGTTTAAATATTAGATTTAAACATTGTTTTCTGTGGTATAATAAAATTTTTGATGTCCGAAATATCTCATAGTAATAATTCCGATGATGTCCTAAGAACCTCTAATACAGATAAAAACCAATTTATCTGTTACGTCGTATATGGATATGATTGCCTGGGAATCCAAAACTGTAAGTCCCTCCTTCATTGCTGGATGACTTCGATTCTCATTATCTTGCCAGCCATAATTTTTTTTACCATTTTGTCTCTTCAACCAAGTTTCAGGGCTACCATTATAAATAGACCGGAAAGGAATTTTCAAAACATTATTTTGTATTTTATTTGGCCCACAGAAGGAAATTTTTAAGATTTTAATTACATAATCAAATTCAGCATACCAGAATTGATTACATTACGCCAAATATTAGCACGTTTCCGCTTATTCTGTGAAATAACCATAAAAAATGGGATTTGATAGAGTATTACTGTATAATAATGTTCCATTCTACAAAGGAGAGACTTTTATTGCAAAGTTACTAGAGTTAAATGTGTTTAATTCCAATAACTTTTTGCTGCTTTAATGCAGGGTCATAAAAATATATTTGTCTAAAATCAATTGGAGAAATTTTATATATTCTCAATCCACCATTTTATAAAGTAATTTGATACATTTTTGTGATATAGAATATTTCATTTTATTTACAATTTTTAGAGACATCTTAGGCTGTAAAATTAGATTAGGATTGTCCAAATGACTCTAATGATTGAAAAGCTCTTTCATATATAAAGCTAGTAAATTATTAATAAAATGATTATTTTTGGATAGTATCACACATTCAAGTTATTTTGTTTGTGTACTTCCGAAGTCTTGCGAAATAGGATTCAACGTGTATGTGAGGAATATTTGGTGTGTTGATGTTTTTGTGTAGTGTTTGCATGTTTAAATGTTGTGTGTTGATTTGGGATTGTGTCTCTCCTAATCAGATGGATGATTAATATTTTAATTCTTATAATCTGAAACTAATTTATTTAAATTTAGATTTAATATTCAAATTTTTAATTTTTATTAATGTAAGCTAAATAATTTTATTGATTTTATTTTTGTAAATTTGCAAATAATTAAAATTCAATTAATGTTTAAAAAGAATTATTAAAATTACTTTTTTTAGCCAATAAAATTTAAATAAATGTTTTAAATAAAATAATTTTCTTCAAGTTAGTTCAGATTTGGGATGAGAAGTATTAAACATTGTGATGAATTCAAGTGAGAGCAATACTAATTATTGCCATAGAGATGATCAAAGTTGTGAATGTAATAAATGTTTTATCAAATGTGTGAGTTCTCTTAACAGTGTAGTTTACAGTATTGGGGACATTATTTTTCCTACCCTAGTTCAGTATCGATCAAATGACTTAGAATCATGAGGTAATTCTTCTTTCGATTCTTTAATACATTTTAACAGTAAAAGCATTTTCAATAGTAACTCAAACTTAAAATTTATTAGAAATAACAGAATATGTATTTAGTTCCCAAGATTGTATTTTCAAATATCACATATAGAGAAAGTTGTAATTGTTTTGAATGATTTATGTAAGTATTGAGTTTTCCCTTTTGGCATTTGTTATCAGTCTCATTTAAGTTACTTAAGAAGCAGGTTGTGTATAATTTTGTTTGCAAATGTTTATTTAGTGTTAATTTTAATATAAATGTCATAAACAAAAATTTTCGGCGTGTTTTACTTTTTTCTTTCTGCTACGAAAACTACTGACTCTCAGAAGATTATGGTGTTAATATCATAACAAAGCACATGCATCACTTAAAATTTATTGGGCCCGCTCTAATTGAAAAATATTCATTAAATACAACAAATCAATACAAAAAAGGATTGAAATCTACAGTTTCTTGAAAAGATAATCTTAAGTAACGTGTATTGTCTAAGCGTGAACCAGCACAAACCACAAAGCTAAATGACATAAAAAAGGTAATGCAGTCAAATTAGTGGGACTCCAAAGATGTTATGTATTTTGAGTCACACCAGAAAGAACCAGGCGATCATTTAAGATTTTTTTGTCCACAAATAAAATGAAGCAATTACAGAAGAATGGCACGAATCGAAGAATAACAAAGGAATTGTGTTTCTTAATGATAATAGAAAGTATCTTACATCTTTGGTAAATTAAACTTAATTATTGAAATTGGGTTAGACTGCAAGGTCGTATCACCTTTATGGTCATAACCTGGAACCATCTGATTATCATTTACTTAAACGTTTGAAAAACTCTGAATGATAATACTTTTATAAATGATAGCTATCCTTTTGGAGGCCTTACAACCAAATGGTACGAAACTTTCCATACACCTCAATACCAAATGGAAGGCCAATGTCAATGTTTTCCCAAAAAAGAATTATCCTTGCATTTGATACAAACAGCGTATAAATCTAACCATGTGATTGCAGTATTTCAAAATATCAAAATCGATATATAGCGAATGCGACTGAAGGTTGAATGAGCTTTCATCTGTTATCATGAGCATCTTGGATCTCCTTAAACCATTCTAATTTGAGATTATTTTTTGTTACTTTAAATACGTATTATCAGATTTTCGAAATGCAAGGCGGGTTATCAAAAAATCGTTATTATAAAATTCAAATTCTTGTTATTTATAAAATTCAAATTTATATATAAAACAGATTTTGAAGTAAAATTTTATCTCGAGAAACTAGAAATAAGTTGTCATTTCATATATTGTCGTTTTAGAGACTGATCAACAATTACAATTATTTTACAAGGGATAATTTTTCTTTTGATGAAACATTTCTACTCCATGATAAAATAATTTAGTCATTCTAAATTTGGAAACAGCCTTTGAAGTATTTTAAATCAAAATAAACCTCATCTTTTATCATACTCTTAAACTAAACGTATGTTTTCCATATTGCAAATTATGATTTCCATATTGTATATTCTGAGTCCAAATTACTTTGGCCCGTTTTCAAAACATGACTAGTTGTTATGAATGTTTTATAGTGATAGTTGATTTCGGTAGTTTTGTATATTACAATATATCCAATATATATTGCTTTTAGTTTTAAGTTCAAAGTCTTACTTTGTTCAACTCAAAAGGCAAGATACTTTTTCGAACTGGAATTCGAAAGTTTACTGAGACATGTGAAAAAGTAGTAGTACTTTGATTTATCTGTTCATTCTTTTTCTTCTGAAATAAATGCATTTAAGACCATAAAAATGATGAGAACAAATTTTTAGTCCTTATAATTTCAGCACCTTATTGATTCCATTCCACCCTATTTTTATGTTAGCCTACAATTTATATTTAAATTTAGAATTGAAAGGATGTGTATTTATTGTTCATGTCTATTTTTCTTATTTTTTTCAATTTATAAATTATTTATTGAATTCAGTGCACATAATAAATAATAATAAACATAATTGTTGTTTATTTTTAAAGTAAATAATTGGGTATTTTAGGAACCTGTTAAAAATCTCAACAGGAACTCCTAATATCACAAACAAATATTTAATTTATCAATTTGTAAGATGCTAAAAATGAAAATTCAGTTTGTGGTTAAATTTTGAATGATTGTTTCAATTCTCTTTCTATATAAGAGTTATAAATAATACAAAATATAAAAAACTAGCGCATTCTTTAGTAAAATTATATTAGATATTTTATATATTTTATTTTCTATTAATTTTTATAAATTAATTTGCTTTTTATTTTAAAATATTTAATAATAGTTCTTAGTACTAAACAATACTTGCATCCTTAAGGTACAACAATACTTAAAACCATTACCAACAACTAGTGAAGTAATGTGGTTGTGGTTGCTTTATGGTCATCCCAAAAATCGGAATAATCATTTAACAATGTTTTAATGCATTTATGTTTGAAATACTTTTTATCTAAATTTTTCGCCTTACCCTGGTTTCAGTAAAATATTTTATCGTAAAATTTATTTTCTGATAAAATATTCCAAAGATTTTGTTTTGATCTACCTGTTTAGGTTCGAAAAAAAGAATATACATCTATTTAATATATATATATATATATATATATATATATATATATATATATATATATATATATGTATATAATGTGATTGTTTGAATGATATGAAAAAAACGAGCAGTAACTCGACAAATAATAAGTTAAAAAAGTATTTTGGTAATTGGTGTCTTTTCATCTGTTTTAAAATGGAATATATGAATATTTTAAAGTAATAAATTGTTTGGTCTTTTCCACGAATATCAACAAGTGTTTCGAATGGCTTGGAAATAAATTGATAAATTTATCAATTTCCATAATAAATTTTTGGAATATGTCGAAGAATACAAAATAATCAAAATTTCAGTGAGAAGTGTAAACAAATACATGTTCAAGGTAATGGACAACGACATATCGCATCGGATCGTGTTTATGATATTTTTTGGACTTAATAATCGTCTATTAAAGATCATTTGTTGCCTTTCCAAACCACAATAACGTCGTTGTTATTGATAAAAGTTAACAAGTCGAAAGCGATAGACTCCAACATGAAGATCAATGACAAGAATCCGCGAACATCTCCCACATTCAAGGACATGCAGATCATTCTGTTAAAAAAATCATTGAATCGACTGAATTTAACCGTGAAAAATAGAGATAGTACCGCGATAATAATCGTTATAAAGCGGACAAAACCTGAACGAAAATGTGCATTTTCATTGAATGTTATGAAATGAATTTACGAGGAAAAATTCTTGCGTGAGTACATGGGGTTCTATAATATATATATATACGTATAATAAAATTTATTAGATTGATGCAAATGAAATGTCGTTTTTTAACTGTCAACTTTAAATGAACATAACTTTATTTAAGATTAACTTTATTAGTCAAAATCAAAACCATTACATTGAAAACTCTGTTGCCAACGGGTAACAAGTTTCTTTATTCTAGTTTCATAAAATTCTGGAGTTCTGGAGGCGATGAAGTCGTCCAAGGCTCTTCCAGCATCTTCTTGGTTTCTGAAACATTTTTCATGAAGGAACTGGCTGAAATGTTTGAAAAGGTGATAGTCTGTAGAAGAAAGGTCTGGTGATACGGTGGATGAGGCAATGTTTCAAATCCAAGTTCGTTTAACTTCAGCAAGGTCTTTCTTGCAACATGTGGACGAGCGTTGTCATGCAGAAGAATTGGCCCCTTTCTATTGAGTAATGCCGGCCGTTTTTTGTAGTTCTTAGTGCATTTTGGTAATTTGCTGACAATACTTTTCTGCTGTAATTGTTTTGTCTTGTTTTAGGAAGCTGTAATAGATTAAACCGTGTGCGGAACACCAAACAGATACCATGACTTTTTTTGGTGTAATTTTGGCTTCGGGAAAGGCTTTTGAGCCATATTGAAATCCAACCACTGAGTGGAACATCGCCGGTTGTCGCATAGGATCCATTTTTTATCGCGCGTTACAAATCGATCCAGAAAAGAGTCTCTTTGATTACGCAAAAGCAGAGAAGAACACATGTTAAAACGACGATTTTTTGATTTTCCTTTAATTCGTGCAGCATCCACTTGTCCAGCTTTTTCACTTTCCCAATTTTCTTCAGATGGCGAACAACTGTTGATCGGTGAACGTTGAGTTCTTGAGTGACTTCCCGTGAATTTTTATGCGGGTCGGCATTGGTTAACTTCTTCCAATGGTCGTCGTCAACATGTGATGGTCGACTACCGTGTTCTTCATCTTCAAGGGTCTTGTTGTCACTATGAAACTTAGAAAACCAACGTTGTACTGTTCGTAAATTAGTGGTATGTTGTCCAAATACATTGTTAGTATTCCGAGCCGTTTCTGTCGATTTTTGACCTAATTTGAAATCTTAGATTAAAATTGTTCTCATTTCCTTCTTTTCTAACATTTCTAAAATAAAATAAATACACCTTAAATAAACATCATAATAGACCTTAAATACACCTTAAAACAAATACATTTGGTATCAAAATATAGAGTAAATTTTAAGCTTTAAAGAAAATTTAAATATGAATCTATTTATTAATGATTTTCTAAATATTTCAAACAATGAATATTAAATACACTCAACTCTTTTTACACGATTTTGAAATAACACGGTCCAAAAAAAAAACAATACTTTTTTTTTACACGAATTATTTGTTCTAACACGAATTCAATTTTTTATATAATCGATTTTTATTTAAATTTTATTATAGGCTAATAAAATGTCTGAACTGATTAGGTAATGTTATTGTAAACATCTGGTTTAGAAAATTATATAAANGATTTTTATTTAAATTTTATTATAGGCTAATAAAATGTCTGAACTGATTAGGTAATGTTATTGTAAACATCTGGTTTAGAAAATTATATAAACGATTTTTATTTAAATTTTATTATAGGCTAA
>MQRK01250140.1:41998-54841 GCA_001938485.1 Girardia tigrina
ATTTCTGTACCAGTAAAAATGTGTTAATTGAAATTATCAACACGAGATTTGCTTAACTAATGTCGATTCCATGTTTAGACTGCTACTAAACATTCATCGGGTGAAACTCACTATGCGAGTGGTTTAGGTGTCGGTGGTTTGATGGAAATTCGTCAGCTTGAGTGACTAGTGGGACGAATTTCCAGTACCGACTAAACCAGAAACCCGATAAATGATTAGTGATCCGGTTGGATGCGTCGCAGCTAATGTTATGGAAATCGATTTTGTTGATTTCCTCCATGTGATAAAATTCTGTTGACATTTAGTGGTACCATATACCTACATACTAGTTTGGAACGGTAGGAATCTATTATTTCGACTTATGGTCGAAGTATTATGTGTTTGCATAACGGTACATATCATAATATACATAAAAATAACATTGTCGTGCTTTAAACAAAACATACTCACTGGTTACAGAATGGAAAGATGGATCAATTAAACCAAATTATAGATGAAAGTCAAACATAAAAGTTCGAATAACCAGTATGATAGTTAAAAATATTAATAATAAACCGTAGTTTAAGATATTCGGAGGTAGACGAACGATTCATCGATGGTTAGGNATAATTGGATGTTGTCACTCTGAATTTCGACGACAGGAATGTCAAGATAAATTAGGATTTCCTTTCTGAATTTGACAAGTTCTGGAGGATTGCGTCCCGATACTCGAAATGATTTAATCCAATACGGCACTAATATAATCCAAAACTGATGATTTCCAACGTTGCATTTCGGATATATATCGTCTCCAAAGATATTTACTTCAATTCTATTTCCATTGATTATTTATATTTTATCAATAATTTAATGTTTATATATATATTTCTATTAATATATACATATATATATATTAATTAAAATTAATTTATGAAACGTTGGAACTGAGTGTTGTACAGTAGGAATTTTCGTATTTTTTGTCTTCTTCTTTACAGTAGGACTCGGGTGTAATTGTTTGACCTCGTTTCATAAAGTTTCAGCGGATCACACCAACCGTCGACTATGAAACTGTAACCTGGCTTTCGTTTTTATGAAGTGCCTTAAAGTTTCGAGAAATTCTTAGTCTCATCTTCAGATAAACCCATCTTGACTAGGCTAATATAAATGAGTAAAATATTGTGGAAGTTTTATGTCTCCATAAACATTTGACTGAGTAATAAGTTTTTTTTAAGTTTTACCAGCTTCAAAAATGATAAGATTCTAAATACTAATGCATTAATTATAAAATATAATATCAGATAATTTTATTTTCCTAAAAATCCTATGAACCATAAACATAATTAATAGTTGATGTTTGTCATTGTGAACAAGAACTCTCTTCCAAATATTTCTTAAGAAGTAAATTAAAATTTCCATTGAGGGCTGTATTGATTTTTTATGCCAAATAAGTTCAAATTTCTTGAAGCAAATCTGTTAGGACAATATTCCGTTTTTCACTGATTTAGAGTTAACCTAAAAAAGTAATTATTTCACCAATCTTTAAATATAATGATTTATTTTAGAATTAAAAAGATAATATTTATTTAATGATCAAAAATAAATTGTAAATATTTCTTAAATTTATATTTTTTTAAATATGAATTTGACGAAAATCCTTTTTAATTATTAAATATTATCATCAATAATACTTTTAAATTGTTGAGTACATCGTTTTCATTTGGAAATATTTTCATTATCTGAGAATGTATGGAAATCTATACTATGAGGGGTTAATATAAACTTTCATCTCGTCAGAATAATTTATTATTTTTTAATTTAAAAGGTAAAATATTTTAATGTTAATTTGCTTTTTAAATATTTAAAAAAAATAAAAATAATATCATAAAAGAAAATCATAAAAAAGTAAATATCTATGTAAAAATAAAAAATATCTTTTTAATGTATCTATTAAATATCTTAAAATTAAAAATGATAAGAAAACCACTAAATATTAAATATTTATTTATAAATAAAAATATTTTTACAGTCATAACAATATATATTTTATGAAACAACTTTAAATAAATTTTTAGTTTTAATGTGAAATGTATTTAATAAATTTGTAAGATTTTAAAAATTGAATCGAAAAGAATATAATAGATTAATTTGTGGCGAGATAATTAAATTAACAGAAAAATTTGTTTAAATATGCGAATTGTTGTTATAGTAATAAATTTGGTGTTAAAAAAATGAATTCAGATATGGATGTTGCAAGCACTTCTCACTTATACTTTTTTGTGACTATGTTATGCTTTTTAAAATTGATATTTTACTTCTTTTTTTAAAAAAAGTATTCTTAATTATCCCTAAAATTTTTAAAAATTCCAAAATTAAGTAGTACAAGAAACAACCTTTTAAGTTATTTCTCCATACAAAAATTCTGCTCAAATTCAGACAATATCCAAATTTAGTTAAGGAAAACAGTTGTAAAAAAATTTTACGTAACAAGTTTCAAAGACTATTACGTGGTGACGTCAAAAAGTTCGTAAACTACGCCTGTAGAGACCACTTTTAATTAAATAAAAAAAATCAAACAACAAAAAAATCTTTATTATCATTAAAATACTAATATTATTATTTACATTAAAAATCACATATCTTACTTATCTGTATAAAAAATTAATGTAAATAATAAATAACACTGAAATAACACTTCTTTTGATAATCAATAAAATTTTTGCATTATTTTCAAATAAACAATTTTTTCTCTCTTATGTTCGTTATTTAATATTTTAACGAGAAAAAACATTACGTACGATGCCATCAAGCGCTATCGTCATTATTTAATGCAAACCTTTGTCGCTTTATTGTCGGTCGATTTCTGCCACTCGATTGGTCAATATCAAATTGTGGTGCCCGCACCGTTCCAATAGGCTGAATACGGAGGCCACACATCTGCACTCGACGGCCGCGCTGGATTAATCAATCATTTGCTTATATCCCAAAATAATCGGCGCCGAAATCTACCGTCGATTTGGTAAGAGCAGTGAATCGTCTAGCTTCACCCACTCCGATTGACAGAGGCAATGGCCACCTCTTTAAAGACTGAGCCCACGATGGCATGCCAACGTTAAAGGTCAAGGTTTTAATTACCCGCATCTCCTTTCCTCTGTTATTTAGAGATGCGGGTACACATCAACGCTACTCAAAAGAAAGCAATGAAATCAAAAATGTGTATTTTTAGGCATGCCATACAGATTGTGTGAACAAGCTGCTTTTCTATGTAGCCCCCGTCATTCTCAACGCACACATTCCATTGTCTGACTAGGTCGAATAAAACACTTTTATAGAAGTCAAAGGACTTTTCTCAAAGAAATGAGATCACTGCTTGCATTACTTAATGATTTTTTTAGCAAGATCTAGGCTGTGGGGAGAATGATAAATCTTCACGAAGTCTCTTCACTGAATATCAACCTGGGATACCGCGGATTTGTGCACGGGCCCGTTGTTGTGAAGTAAGAATAGGATCTGGCCGTAGGGCTTTCGAATTTTTTTCAGAGCTTCTTCTTCAACACGCTCTTAGTAGTTAAAATGTATTAACTCAACGGATATTTCCGGAGTTTAATTTCATAAAAAATATTTAAAACCGACCAAAAAAGAATTTGTTTTAAATTCAAATTCTTCCCAAAAAACTGTTTCGAATAAAAAAATAGTTTTTTATAGATAATTTCTATAGTAATTTTAATATATTTAATTTATATGAATAAATATTTATACAGAAATTAATTTTTTAATATATCTTAGACAGGTGACCACTACAGTAGTCATCATTAATATTTTTGGCTTTTTTAGAAAAAATTCACTTCTTCTGGGAGTTTACCTTTTTTAACGATCCTCTGTCTTCTGGAATGTAGAGGAAGAGTGATTTTTCGTCCTATGTCATGATATTATTCAGGAATTGAGCACCAATTTCAGCATGAATGTTCGTTTTCATAAATCATGAATCGCAAACAGAACTTCCTTCCTCCCAGGGAATATATCATGTTATTCAATGTTCCGTATTTGGAGTTTAAGGATTTGAAAAGTTGTACCTTTGTTGTTTTAAGTTTATTTAGCTCGATATTCTTCAGTTGTTCCAATTTTCTTCACTATTTCTCGTGGTTTCCCGCT
The DNA here is from genome assembly GCA_001938485.1 of Girardia tigrina. Classification (NCBI taxonomy): domain Eukaryota; kingdom Metazoa; phylum Platyhelminthes; order Tricladida; family Dugesiidae; genus Girardia; species Girardia tigrina. The sequence continues at coordinate 46,127 of MQRK01250140.1, forward strand.
CTTTCCCTCATTGTGCAAATTTATTCTGCATGCATAAATTCCCAAATTTATTTGTAATTCTTAGATCGAGAAGGAGCCTCTATACCGAAAAATATTTTATCAGGTTCAATGTTCGCTAGAAACAAAAATGTAGGTACACTACACTTTTTAACGTCAGACATCATATGAAATTGAATAATTTTGAAATATTCCGGACCATATATTCAGTTAAAATAAATTACACAATTTTTACTTACGTAGATGTACTTCTTCCACATCAAATTCAGGCTCATACATTATTAATTAATCTACCAGTATAAGAACCTTTTATATAATACATGTCTACATCATAGCCTTGTTTACCAACTATTCTTATATCAAAAAACAAATAATTTGGCTACAAAATTCGTTGTCACATAAAATATTTTAATTTTATTCTTCAGAATTTTGTAATCAACAGTAGCGAGACACTTTTTACGACAAGTCGAAAAGTTTATCTGTGAAATAAAATTTGGAAAAAATTAATTGAAAAAACTTTCAGTGGTTATATTTTATTTTTTTATTTATGGCAATTTTAGGTGTAGAAATATTTTGGTAAATCTTTCGTACTCTCGTCCCTCCCATCAAGAAAGCCATCTTTTAATTTGATTTTCTTTCTAGTTCACTAAAAAATAAAAAGTTTATTCGCATTTAAAAATATTTATGATTAATAAAAATTTGTTTTTTGAAATTTCTTGTAAATATTAAAATTTATTGATTTTATAAACGCTTACACATGATTGTTTTTTCCGCTTTCGGTTAGGCAAGCATATGGAACTTACTCAACTGATGTAGCAGGTATTACTTATTATCAGGGATTCCTGTGCAAGCCGGCAGACATACTTCCACGTAATTTCCCTGGGAAACAAGATTGGGTACGAGTCCATCTTGAGGCTAAAATGTCTAAAGTTAGCTGATATCTCTGCCGACAGAATATTGTAGTACCAGTGGCCTTGCAATCCACTTACATGGCTGTAGCTTATCTAAACTTAGTGTCATGGCTGTGGGGAGTACTGACCCTGCTGTCGAGTGGTCGATTGCATCACAAGGATCCAAGACTTCTAATCTTGGTTAGGAGTGTTGTGAAAGCGGTTCGCCGGTGGAGCTTAAGCATGTCAATCCCCGCATGGGGGGAGTGCTTTTTGAAGCCATAAGCGTCTCATGTCTCCTAAAAAGCTTTGGGTTTAATACCTAAATAGGATATGAGGATCACTTATTATAACATTTATTTTGGGGATAAAATATTTTAGAAATTAATTTTGATAAAAAATAATTTTTTTTAAAAGTTATGGTAAAGAAAAAATAATTTTCATGGTGGAGGAGAATGTACGGAAGAATGCCACTGTCAAGAAGAGGAGAACATTCGATAAGTTTCAAAAGTTATCCCTTTTCTTATTTTCATGATAAACTAGACGAGACTTGAATGTTCAACGACAATACCATTTAATACTAAATCTACTTTATTTGTTTTTTCCTAATAGTATGAATTACATAATAACAAAAATGAAATAAAAAACATTAATATTTTGTCATGTGTTTCAAATTAAGACTTAAAACTATAAATAATTCATCTCATACTGATGGGAAGATTATAATGTTTTTTTAATTTAATATTTCCCCACAAAAGGGCGAATGTTTTGCATCTTATGTCGTAAAATTTTTTAAAGTCACCATGAATGTTTTAAAAAAGGGAAATCACACCATATTGCTTATCTGATTTCGCACTGATAATTTAATTACAGGAAATTAAAAAATAGAAAAATTTTATTTTTAGAATTTATTATTTGCATAAATTAAATTAATTTTATAATAAATATTATTATATACTTAATGGAAAGTTGTATGGATTAATATTTTTTAATGATAAAATAGTAATTATATAACTAATAATATTATTAATTAATATTCAAATTAATAATATTTTTAAAATTTTGTTTTTGTCAATTTCATTTACGACGAACTCAGAAATTTCTGAATTAATTAACACTTTTATCTTCAGCAATCGTATCTTTTGAAATTAATTTATCTCGTAAATTTAATTTTTTATTATTTATATTCTTTTTTTCATTTTTCGTTTTAATCATTTTAATTTATATTTTATATATTAACTAAGGAAAATGTTGATGTAATTAATTTGCACGTATTATTTTTCGATTTTCTTTTACAAAATATGTTGAAAATACAATAAATATATAATCAATTTATGATGAGGATATTTTATATTTTACAATAATAATTTTATAAATAATAATTGTTATACTTTCATTTGTTTATATATAAATAAAATTTGAAAACAAAGTTTAAAGTTGATCGGTAAATTTTTAAAAAATTAGTAAATAAAAGTGGTAAAAATAGAAAAAATAATATCATATCAGTTTTAATATTTAATATTCAATCTCGTATTTTTTTAAATATTTAATCTTTTAATCGATATCATTAAATTAATTCAAAATTAGAAAATATATTCTTGCAAATATTAATAAAATTTTTTAATAAAGAATGTTTTTAATTAATGTTTTTTAATGAATATTTTTTAATTAAGAATGTTTTTTTAAATTCAAATTAATTTTTTAAAATTTTCAATTTGATTTTAAATCAAAATAATCTTTCTTAAAACTATTTAAATTTTGATTAGCGCACCAAAAATTAATTTTTAGCGCACCTCATCATAATTTTGAAATTTAGTATTTAAATATTTGAATATTTCAATTGTTTTAATAATGTGATTTAAAAACAAGTTAATTAATTTTTAAATGGAAAAATTTAAAGTTAATATTATAATTTATTGAAGTATTATTGGGTAATAATGGCAAAAAATATTTTAATTAAAAATTTAAAGTATTGAAATAATCTTATTTTGCCCATTCTGAATGTTAATTGATGGGTTGTAGTGTCTTATTAGTAGAGATTCACAAAACTGTTGTTCGTAATATAAATCGAATCCCTTTTGTAGAACAGAAATCTCATCTTTTGATATGGATGAGGTGCTATCCTTACAACATAACCATTGATCAAAAACCTTACTCGATCGACTCATGGGCATCCACTCTGAGACATTCTACCAGATTTTGCTTTCTCCGACCGCTGTTCGTCTTTCCTCCGATGAGTTCGCATCCACTGATCTGCTTGACGTTCTCCGGGCATTCTCTTAAATCGACCTTGGTATTGTGTACGATTCTTCTCCGTGCGATGATATCCATTGGGCTTTGCAGTCCAATTGATATCTCATCCATCCTGATCCTTTCGGCTTTCCAAATCCCCAAAGTTCGCCGAGTACATGGATTGTGAAATGCTTTTAGCTTTTTCACGTGTACTTCATTTGTCCTCCAATTTTCACAGCTGTAGTAAACCACCGGGAATACACAGCTGCTAATTATGTTCTTCTTATTCCGGAGAGACAATTTGTTGTTCTTCAACACTGGTCTGATCGTCCGTAATTTCGCTGCTCCTTTCTGAATTCTGGCTTTGATGTCCATACCTGAGCTTACTCCACTTTCAATTATCGAACCCAGGTAGCAGAATTCGTCCACCCATTCTATTCCGGTGTTCAGCTCGTCTCTTGCTGTAATGTACTTCGCTCCATTGAGATTCAGGATCTTTGTTTTCCCAATGTTGATTTTGAGCCCCATATTCAAGAACATAGTGTTGAGACATGTTGAGATTCCGTTCGATATTTCCATAGTCTCTCCGATGTACGAGTTTTGACACCCGTGAAAATTAAATTTATATACCAGATTAGCTTGCAATCCACAAACTGTTTTCGATTTATTTGAGAGAAACTTTACAACTTTGGATGTTACAGAGACTACTGATGATGATGATGTATGTAACATGGAAACATGTTCAATAATTAAATAAAAGAAGCTTTAATCAAATTATATTTTCAAAACAATAAACTTGTGATCACAAGACTCAATATATATATATATATATATATACTAGGAAAAGACCCGTCATGTATGACGGGGTATTTAAATTTTCGTCTTAGAAAGTTTTTGTTTTAATTTATAAATCATAGTTATAATTTATTGTTTCGAACTGGGTGTTTCATTTTTCGATTTTTCAATTTTTTAAATTTAATTTTTTTTATTTTCTTTACAAACTATAACCCAAACCTAACCCTTAACCTAAACCCTAACCCTAGCACTAACCCTAACCTAACCCTAACCTTAACCTTAACCTAATCTTAACCCTAATCCTAACCCGTAAAACGATTTTTGCCACAAAAAATTAAATTAATTTAATTATCTACTTACAATTGTAAGTAAGTAATTGTAATTGTAGATGAAACATCGGGCTTTTATATATATAATACAGGGTTGGTCAAAAGTAACGCCGGGTAATTTTTATATAGATTGTAATTGTTTTATGTTTTCTCATAATATCTATGCTAATTATTTTTTGTTTCCACGTGTGGTTTTTAAAACTTATAAATAAGCATTTCTAAAAACTTTCAGATAATTATTTTTATTTAATAAAAACTTAAATTTTTTTTATAAACTTTAAGTTTAATCAAGTTATTTAGTTTATAATTCATATTAATTCATTTATTTTTAAGTTCAATTTGTTTTAAATAGTGAAATTTTTAAATGTAGTGGTGGTTTATATAGTCCAGCGAAAAATTAACGAAATTTGGAAACTGCGACAAGGATGAAACGTTACATGATTAAATAACGTATATAAATATTGGAAATTCGGTATTTAAATGAAAGAAAATGTGGAAAAGCGGTAGAATTTATAATAAAAAAACATCGATGCAAGGTCCAATTAAATGAAAGTACGGTTCGTCGAATGGTAAGCAAGTTTTTTGAAACAGGATCGTTGCAAGATAACAAGGATGCACAAACTGGTCGACCAAGTGCACAAAATGTTGAAATGGTGGAAAAGGTGCGCGATTTTTACGAAGAGCAGCCATCAACATCGCAAGATAAAGCCTCACTTGAACTCAGTATACCAAGGCCAACACTACGGCGAGTTATGAAGACGAAATTGCACTTGTTTCCCTACAAAATTCAAGTTGTGCAGCCACTGCTACAAAGGGTCAAAGAAAAAAGATTTAATTTTGCAAACATGGTCTCGAATTTGATGGTAGACGGTAAATTGAACCAAAATCGAAGCTGGTTTTCGAACCAGGCGTATTTTAACCTTAATGGATACTTAAACAAGCAGAATTATCGCTTTTGGGGAACCGAACATCCACATTTAATGATTGTAAAGCCTGCATTTCCCAACGCTTGACTTTTTGGTGCGCATTGTCAACAACTGGAGTCATTGGTTCGTATTTTTTCACGGGAACAATTAAGGTTGTTTCGTACAAAGACGTTTTGGACACGTTTTTCATCCCAAACGCTCGTGGTTTGAACCAAATTGAGGGATATTGGTTCATGCAAGATGGTGCACGACCTGACAGGACAGCTGATGTATTCGATTTTATCCGCGAACACTTTGATGGAAGAATTATTGGTCTAGATAGCGACATATTCACTGGAAAAGAAATGGATTGTCCACCATATTTAAATCCGCTAGATTTATTTTGTTCGGACTATCTCAAGGACAGAATTTTTCGTATTCCTCCAACTACAGTTGATTGATTAAAGACAGCAATCCCAAAGCAAATCGAGAACATTCCAGCCGAAACATTGGAAAAAGTAATTAAAGAATTTGAAAATCACATCTTACATTTAATCGCCAACAAAGAATGTCACTTTGAAAACTTATTTTTATTAAATAATAGCCATTTAAAACATCTTTTAATAAACATTTTTACTTTTACTTAAAAAAAACATGTGGTGTTTTTTAAAAAAATTTAAAAAGCAAAAATCAAAAGAACCACACAGAGAAACAAAATATAATTAGCATAGAGGTAATGAAAGGACATAGAAAAATTACAATCTATATAAAAATTATCCGGCGTTACTTTTGGCCAACCCTATATATATATACGGTGACCCGAAAATACAGCGAGGACAAAATAATGCCAACATAATAGCGCTTAAATAAAAAAATAACTTTCGATATCGAGTATAGGACAATCTACCTCTAACAACATACAATGTTTTGCATGATTCAGCAAGGGGAGTAAGCAAATCAAATTTCCGGCCCTTAGACCCCTCCCGAGTAACCGAGTCTGATTTGTTCCCAAATTTCAACTCGGATCCCACGGTAGCCAGAAAATTCAATTGTTACCCTTGGACCGCGTTTCGAGTCACCGAGTTCAGCCTGCTCCAGAATTTCAGTAACCAGTGACCAGGATACAAGCAGGCGTCTCACCGCTCGCCACCGGTCCCGTTTGAGCACTTCCTGTCATCTTTGCTACCTGGTTACAACGCCCAATCGTTGCCTGAATCCAAGCCAACCAAGCACGTGCGCCATAAACGCCCCATCGTCTACGCTCTTGGCCCCCAGTATAAATGGGCCTCGATATCCTCTCCGAGAACAAAACGCGTCCAGGAACTCGAACCTCGCTTTCTTGTCTGCTCTGACAAAACACTGCGAGATACATCCACGATCAAACCCCATAAGCGGAACGTCCTAGTGTCCCCGACCGCCGTTCATCCCTATCTTCCGAAACACCTCCAAAATTAAACCGCCGACCCGCCCATTCTGCTCGTCGAAATCGCCACTTAATGGCGATCCCTTTGAGCGCTCCTCATTGGAAATCGATCGAATTGGCGTCCTTGTTGATCTTCCCATATCCGAACGTATAATACACAACAAATAATATACAACGCCATAATTTTAATAATTAACAAATATTAGCGCTATTTTGTCTTCGCTATTTTGTTGGGGAACCATAATATATAAAATAATTTAATAATATATTAAATATATATATATATTATTTTATATATATAATTATTTTATATATATATATATAAAATAATTTTAATATATATATATATATATATATATATATATATATATATATATATTTGTGTGTATTATGGTGATAATCTTTTTAAATATTATTAGTTTTTATTTGTAAAAGATTGTCTTCTTCTTTGAAATTTTTCCTTTTAAGCTTTTGTATTTGATCCTGTATTTCCTATGTACAGTTCATAATGCTAAAAAGATTAATTTCGCTCTAATGATATGAAGGAATTTGTCGGAATTTTCAAGTGCACTTGCTCTTGAATATTAAATCTAGAAATGCTCCTGTATAATATTTTTTGAAATAAAATTAAATATTATTGATTATTTTTTAAACATTTATTCTTAAACTTTAAATTGCTTTGATAATTGTAAAATTACAATAATGTGATATTCATATCATTATAAGTATAATATATATCTTCTGATTTAATTCTTTTATGAAAATATTTTTTAAAAAAAATTTTATTCTTACAGTATCCTCAAGTCTACTTTCTTGGACTGTCAGCTAACAAGAGGTCTGGAATCATTGGTGGAAGCAATAACAATAATTATGATGACGAACAGCACTCTTATATTTATGTTTTACATGATCATGTAGCCTATAGATTTGAAATTTTAAAAATTATCGGAAAAGGAAGTTTTGGACAAGTTGTTAAAGCGTTTGATCATATGCTCGGACAATTAGTAGCTTTAAAAATTGTTCGTAATGAAAAGCGATTCGCTCGACAAGCATTAGAAGAAATAAAAATTCTTGAACATCTGAGACATGAAGATGCTGATAATGGACACAATGTGGTTCATTTGTTGGAACATTTTACTTTTCGTAATCATGTTTGTATGACATTTGAGTTACTTAGTTTCAATCTTTACGAATTAATAAAGAAAAATAAATTTCATGGTTTTTCAGTTCAACTTGTTCGAAAATTCGCTCATGCAATTTTACAATGTCTCGATTTACTCTATCGAAATCGTATCATTCATTGTGATCTCAAACCAGAAAATATTCTTTTAAAACAAACCGGACGTAGTGGTATTAAAGTTATTGATTTTGGATCCAGTTGTTATGATCATCAAAAAGTTTACAATTATGTTCAATCTCGATTCTACAGAGCTCCAGAAGTTATTCTTGGTGCAACTTATGGGATGAGTATCGATATGTGGAGTCTTGGTTGCATTTTATGCGAATTAGTTACAGGTTCCTTTTAATTTCTTTTCTACTCTTTTGTATATGTACTACTCTTTTAAAATATGTACAAAAATCCTATTTATGATTAATAATTATTAACTAAATATTAGGTGTATAACTTAGTTTTTTGGATTTTTTTGCAGAACAGACAAGTTTATTTATATGACATAATAAGTTTTATTCTAATCAAAATATTTTCCATCGTTAATTATGACTTTCGACCATCTTTCAGGCAAATTATGAATTCCATCGAAAAAAAGTTTTGGTCTTTTGATGCGATCCATTGTTCCAGCCATTTTTATATGTTCCTGGTTTCTGAAGTGCTGATCCCGAAGAGCGCTTTGCATTGATCGGAACAGATGATAATCTGATGGGGCACAATCTGGTGAATAGGCAGCATGTGGTAGAATTTCCCATTTAAGTGCTTTCAACGTGTTTTTTACTTGTTTTGCGACATGTGGCCAAGCATTGTCATGGAGCAAAATCACTGTGCGCTGTTTGTTGGCTGGAATATGACGTTTTTTCCTTCAATGCATCGTTCAATTTCATTAACTGTTGTTGGTAACGTTCTGCATTAGCAGTTTCATTCGAATTCAGCAGCTCATAGTACAGTACACCTTTCTGATCCCACCAAATGC